>BMAW01033529.1:314969-328772 GCA_019974015.1 Nephila pilipes | reverse complement strand
TAAAAGAAACACTTAAAAAAACAAGAAAAAACTGAGCTTGTTTTTTTAACCAATTTTAGATGGATGATTGTTTTTCATTGGTATTTTGTTTCTTCTTAATCTCTTGTATAGTAAATCTTATTTGATGTGCCCTAATCCTCAGAAATCGCTTATACAAGAAAAAAATATTTATAACTCTTAAAATTAGACCAATACAAAATGGTTGACATATAATCTCTTATGTCGAACCCCTTTATTACCCCTTCAGTTAAACCGAATCAATCTGCATGGCAATTTTTTTTTTTTTTTAATTTGAGAAGCTATCTGCAAATTTCCATAGCAATTATTTGTCCCGTCCATTTTTTTTGAAAAATTATCTTTTCAATTGAAATCTTCAAACAGTCATGAATGTATGAAGGGAAAAAAAAGAGGAGAGGGGGACTTTAAAAATATTTTGCGTTAAGTCAACGAAACTTTAGTTGCATTAGTTACACCGCTTATCACCACTGACAAACGAAAGGCTCACGGTGCTACATTGTTTAGGTGGAAAAGCAATAAGACAACTTTAAAAGCATTTCCATTGTTCACAACGTAAAGGTCTTTTAACTCTTGTAAATATGATTCATGCTTGATTTGTTCAATATAATGTTGATTTTCTAATGTATAATTTGTCTTATTTTATTTTTCCCATTCTACGGTTAACCCGGATCTTTAATATCCCGGACCAACTATAGCCTTCGATTTAGTGAGGGGTTACAGTAATTGATAAAATACGAAGATATTCAAAATAATTCATCCGATTTCAAAATTCCATATTTTCAAAAATAAACGACATAGACGAACTCTTGTAAAAAAACACTTCTGTATTTTCTCTTTTGTACTCATGTATTATTTATCATCATTCTGTGTCGTTTATTTATGAAAATATGGAATTCTGAAATCGGTTGAATCATTTTGAATAACCCTGAATAATTAAATATGTCTGCAATTGAAACAAAAGATATTTGAACGAAAAAAAAAATTTTTTTTTAATCATCACAAAATAAAATTAAAAATAACAAGCGAAAAAAAAAAAGATAAACAAACAAATAAAAACAGCTTTTTATGAGAAACAAAATAAAAATATTAAATAAACAGTCTATTCTGGGGAGGGTGGGGGCGATGCGTCGTAAGTGAAGATAAAAAAGTATTAGCTAAGCTTTTAGCTCAATCACGCGTGAAATAAATATTCCTATCACACTCACTTTCAACTTGTCGCATCTGATAAAAAAAAAGAATCCGAATTCATTATTCCATCGCTTTTGACAAGACCTAAACAACAAGGAAAAAAGCTATCTGCCGAGGGGGGGAAAATAGAAACAAAATAAATGGTCTGTTGAAAAAGCTGCGGATAACCAAACTTAAAAGACTTTTTACGATTTCTCATTGGTGGATTTGGTGACCCAACAAATTTCGTTTGTTGGCGATGACTTTTTGAAGTTGATAAGAGTTGGATGGTAGCGATTTTATGGCCCTCTTCGCGACTTGGTGGCTCTTTTGCAAAAGGATGGTTCCTTTTCCTACTCGGATGGTAAACAAAATCGTAAACTTTTGGTTATTCTTTAGTGCTGATAGAGAGAAGGAAGTGTCTAAAGACTCGGCATTATTTTTATTTTCATTCATTTTCTTCAAGCTATATTTCTCTAAAGAATGTAGTGTCTTCCTCGTCACTTGACCGAGGTTCAAAATTACGAAGTCCATCGGCAATAGCCCTTGAATTAGTTTTAAGTGCGACGTTCATAGATAATCAACCAGTCTATAAAATTGTTCTTTTTTGTATTTTCATTTTAATATGTACAATAATCTAGATTTGAAGAGTTACCCAAGTAAGATCTTTTTATATTCATAATTGTAATGCTAATTACAATTATGAATATAAAAAGCGTGAGATTTTTTTCATTCACTTATTTTTTTTAAAAAAATTTTACTCAACGCCACTTGTTGTCGAGGGCCAATGTTGTTGTAACCAATCTTTCTCGGCTTACCTCCTCCTTTTCGGGGAAAAAAATAACTCATTTTTATTTTCAAAAAAGAAAACACGACTTTTTGAATTATTTGTTTTATTAACGTCGCACTTAGAAGCAACATGAAAACTATTGGCAACAGACCTCGTAATTTTGAAACTCGTCATGACGAGGACGACACCCGAGCTGCTACTCCCTCTACAAATTTCCAAATCACGCTGCCGGGAAAATTTGAGACCACTACAGATTTAACGTGCATCACTTCCGCTACTCGGCGAGTCTTAATTAGCAGCACAACAGAGCTTGAGCCCAATAATTGATTGAAAAAATGTCGGTCGAGAGCTCGCGACCGTAATCACTAAGATACCCTGGAATCAACATCAACTCCTTCATAATAAAGAGATGCACTAACGCATCAGGATCCCGCTGTGATTCCGTTTTTGCAATCGATAATGTAACCGGAAATTTTCCAACTGCTCTGGGTCATGGGCCACATTTTCAAACATTAATTCGATGGCGCCTCTCTTATATAAAATTATATTGAGAAATATTGACAGTTCTCGTAAAAGGTTCACGCACAAGTAAAAAAATATATATATGGGAGAATGAGTGAGTGACAGTGAAGGTTTATATGGTGTGCAAAAGTCAAATCTAGCTAAGCTATGCCAAGTATTTGTTTACATTGCGGTATAGAAACAAAACATGAAGAAAAAGGTAATAATTCGATATAAAAACCAACGTTTTTAAAAACAACGTTTTTATATGGTGGCAAAGTTTATTAAAGAAAATTATTGAAATATTAGTTAAAACTGTTGGTTATTTTTAACTTTAAAATTTACTTAAAAAAAAGACATTTGTGAGCGTATTAAAAAATTCATAATACTCATAAAATCAAAACATGCATTTGAAAGTTTGTAAGCCATTCTATTAAAAAAAAAATGGGAACCAGAATTCAGAAAAAATTATTGTGATAAGACATGGTGCCAAATATTGGAAACTTTCTTTCAAGCTCATGATTATTGACTAAAAGTCAGCAACCCTTACTATCTCGGAGATAGTAAAGGGAGATAGTATCTCCCCTTTGTGAGTACAATAGTTTTACGAGGCGTCATGTGGTGTGGGGAGTGCCCGGTGTTCCCAGAGGGGGAAAAAATTTTTCCTCAATCCTAAAAGCGCCTCGAGGAAAGAATATTTTGACTTATTAAAATTATTGAAATATTAGTTAAAACTTGTCGCAAACGTCTAAATATTGCATTGTTAGGCGAGTACGAACGATTCCCGAAATTTCAAAGCTCTAGCTTGATGGGAAGTTGGTTAAATTAACGATCGAAAATTTGATGACACACACACTCACACACACACACACACACCAAGTGAAATTCAGAAAAACGTTGTAAAAATTGGCTGACAAGAGGATCGACAAAGTATCCCGGGACACATCACCTGTGATTACTAAAGACTGTAGTAAATCCGGAAAAAGACACTGGAAATAAAGTTATGGTGTACCAATACTTACTTTTAATATGGATTGATCTCGCTTAAAAGACATTTAAAACAATTTGTTTAAATGCGATTATTTGAAGATTCTGTACATAGGTTTGGTTGAAGTAATTTACAGAAGCATTAAGTCCGATTTGGCGGTCTGCAATTTATGCACAGTGAAGTTCATAATTTCTCATACATGAAAAATATTACATTCTATTAGTTAGCTGTTACTGGATAATTCTACAAGGCCAGGGTTGATTTATATATAAAAAAAATACATTACACTGTTTAAATACGTTGTTATTATTAATTTCCCATTAATCCAGCGTTTTTGGTAATTTGTCGGTACTATAGTCCGATATCTTTTTGATTACTAGGAGAGTGCGCTTCATATAAACATAGCAGATTTTTTTTCCATTTAGATTCTCAATACACAGGGAGCCAAAAGTAATTATTATTATTATAAAATTTTACCTGAGATCATTGAGGTTTATTTCCTCAATTTATATCGAATTCTTTTCTCTCATACACGCATATTTCGTTTTTAAGCACTAATCGCGCGCAACACACGCCATCCAAACGGCGCGCTAAACGCTCGAAATAACCCCTCATCATGACACAACCCAACAGCTGGTAGACACGTTCATTTTATGGGGCGACATCTTTAATAAATAAAAAGCATAAGCACGCCCCAACAAAAAAAGGGGGACGCCCCAAAACAGAAAAAGAGGGGCCAAGGGGTCACATTCCGCCAACAACAGATTTAGAGGGTTTTAGAGAGCTGTATCAACAGCACTCGGGGGTGTAGTGACTTATAAGGGTTATCTATGCTTCCTCGTGGGGCACATCTCTAGGGTAAGTTTTTACCCCAGAGAGGGTGAGAACAGAGTTCAAACAGAGAGGTAGGAGGGTTTCCAGGGAGTTTTGTACGGAGAGTGAAGGTCTTGATAGATTTATTTGGTAAACTAATAAGAGATAATCTCAAGATGCGTAATGTCTGATCTGGTGGGAAGTTATGATTGTTTGAGATGGAAACTAAAGTAATTTTATGACTCTTGTTTGACTAATAGAGATATAATAAGGAGGACTGTAAAAAAAAGCCAGAAATGATAATTCCTCTCATAATTGATTACAAGAAATTTACAATTATTCTACGGAAACGGTAAAGTTTTAGTAGCATCTTTGGAGTAAATATCGTATAATTTATATACCATAAATGTTTAATTATTCCTAAGAAATAACCGAAATGTCTGGATAAAATTTATTCTGCAATTAATTGATCCCTACGCACCTACTATTGCAAATTAAAGCGATTCATGCTGATTTGTTTGGTTTCAAGAAGCCGTGGATTGAAGAAACTCGCAATTTGGAGAAATTGAATGTTTTTTAGCACTTCTACGTACAATAACATCTTAAATTTTTGTTCAGGAGACCCAGTTTCAAGGACCACAGGTTGAAATAGAGCGGCTACATGCGACCAGCGGGTTGGGCAAGCCTGGTCTAAATCAACAAGTTGCGATGAATAAAACTTTTAAAAAAAATAGACATATAATGTTAAGGGGAATGATATAAGAAAAATAATAATAAAGACCAAAAGAGTTATCCCAGTTTTAATAATAAAATGTTATTAAAATTATTATTTCAATATTTTAATATAATATTTTACAATTTTAAAAAAAATGAGTATTTAGTTAAAAAGGGGGTCATCTCACAGACGAAATAGGGGGGGGGGGGAAGACATTGGAACGATCAAATAATTTTTTTTACTTGTTTTATATGGAATTTTAGGGGATTATTCCTCAAGAGTGCAAGTGTGTCATTACTATAATTAAATTGCAAGATCTCAACCTATGTTCATCCTACTAAAAGCTGTACTTATGTTCGTGCTAACCTTTCATTATATCATGCGATATATTACGCCTCGGCTTCAGTTTTCTACTCTGGTACAACACATCCAAAAAAGATTTGATTTGTAGATAATAAAGCGAAAAGGGAGAGAGAGATAAAGCGTTTATACCCCCCCCATTAAAAAATCTGAATTTTTGATTTGAAATATTCAAAGATATATTTTAAATTTTTCTGATGGAATGATGGGCGATTCTCAAAACGCATTTAAATCTTTTCAACCAGTCCACAGTGACTAGAATATTAATGTAATTCCATCGTAATACTACAGTTTCCTGAGTAATTCATAATTGTATATGCTTACTGTCGATATGCGGCTATAGAGCCATAGAACTTTTTTTTTTTTTTTTTTTTTTTTTTGAAAGTATTTGAAGCGGATTGAATGAAAGTGAATGTTGAGATTTTTTGATCCAGAGCCAAATCAGGTTATGTTGACAAATTTGTATCTGTGATACAGATGCTGGAAAAAAAGTGAGGGAAAAAATGGTTCACAACGAGAAAGAGCAGAGAATAGAGAATGATAGCTAGGTATCCGATTGGGAGAGAGTGGGGACCAAATGCGGACAATCCCTTGGGGAAAAAGATCACTTAAGAACTCGAGTCATGATGCCCTTACTTACCTGAAGAAGGTACTTCATAAGGGATACGCAGCATAGTTCACACTTTGGAAGAAGTCATGGCCTGGGGAATGTTAGAAGCAGCTATTAAATGCCTCAGAGACTTATGTAACATTCCTTAAGATTCCAGAGAATAACACAGTCTCCATCATAAAATGCAATCAAATTATTATCAAAAAATAATATATATCCAAAGACCAAGTGGCTATAGCCTAGTGGTTACGTATAAGTGAACTCATTTTCGATAATAGCCTTTCACACTGGTAAGTAAATTCTAAACACAATATAAATCAATTGAGCATATGATTTTACCAGGCCCATTTATCTTCCGAGAAATATTTATGAATTGGGTTAGATCCATTTCTTTAAACCTCATTTGCAGCATATCATCATTTTACATATCCTTCACTAAATCGAAGGTGACCGCAATAGCCTAGTGCAATAAGGCTGCGAAAGTGGAAGCTGTGTCTTGATGCCACTAAAGACCCACCGTGTAAGTGGGAGTAAAAATTTGGAGAGAGAGGTAACAAATTAGGTGTCGTCTTCTGCTCATTTGCCAGAGGTTGAATGTGCCAGTAGGCCTCGTGACGCTTTTATGTGACGTTAATAATAACAAAAAAAAGTACATATCAATCAAAAAAACACAACTGAATATATATATATATATATATATATATATATATATATATATATATATATATATATATATATATATATATATATATATATACAATAATATGAAACAAGTAGTGTATGAAAAATCCGAATAAAAAGATTTTAAGTAGTAGATGTATTTTTAAGAGTGAAATGAAATTCAACTTGAAGTGGAAAAGACTAATTTAATTAGGAAACGAATTATTGAGATTTTATAAAGTATTGTTTCATACAGGTTTTCTTTTAAAAAAATTAAGAACGATAAGAAAAACTTACCCAAACAACAAGTATAATGAAACGCGACTCATATGGCTTTTGTGGGTACAAAAACAGATTCTTCCCATCTGATATTATCAAATTTTTTGTTGATACGTTTAATTGAAAATATAATTTTTTTTGTAAAATACAAAAACACAAATTAGAGAAATTATTTTATATACTACATCTACATGATCAAATCGAAACTACAATTTCATCATTTAACTGTAGGTACAAGAAGAAGGGGGGGAGGAGACTTGAGCGAAACAATGATAGTTAAAAAAATCTTGAACTATAAAATAACATAGAATTTATTTCTCCATCATCTTTAAAAACTAAAATAAAAGAATGTTCATTTTTTTTTTTTCGCTTGACACGCTCTTAAGTTCCCAGACGATGACACGTCTGAAATTAATCGTTTCAGCAAAGCCATTTCGTATTCAGCTAATCGCTCTCGGAAGAAATCACTGACTTTGATCTGTGGCCTGCTGTAAAACGAAAACTCTGGACGAGAAAAGAATAAATTATAAAATGTACGCCATTCGAATCACGGATGCAGTTAGTTGTAATATGACTCTGAATATATATGCATTTTATTTTCGTTAAGACTTCGTTTAGAGTTTAGGATGACTATCCCTGTAGAAAATAGAGCACTAAATGAAAGATAAGTTCAACGAGATCGTTTTAACATAGTCATGAAAGAAAGTCTAAAATTAGACCAAATATTACTTTAACTTTTAATATATACATTGCTTAATATGATATATGTTTCATAAAACCAGAAACATAAAAGCCCCTTTTTTTGTAATGTAGGTCCTGACTCTTTCTTATATCTCTAATAAGAATCTGTAAAAAAGTTTTTCATAAGCAAGAAATTTAAGTAATTAATTATTTTTGCCGTTAGCCACAACGAATAGAGATATATGCTATCGTCTACTGAGGCTTTATAAAGTAAATAAATGCAAATACGCTGTTTGGGATATATAGTGCCATTGCACACTTAAAAGTATTGTGTATTATACTATAACTATACCATTAACGAAATATACCAAATTAATACATATATATCATCTATTTTCTTCACTGTTTAGTCTTACTTATATGGGTTTTCAGATAATGATTAATAGCAAAAAAATTGGAAATTGACTTTGTAACTTTATTTAACAAGGCATAAAGTTTTTTTTTCTTTTCTTTTCTTCTTTTTCTGTAAGTTTCAGAAAAATACAAATTATTCAAAGGAATATTAATAACGAAAATAAGATCGCCTGCCCTCAGTCCTATAGAAGTAATTATTATAAAAAAAGAAGAAAATACCTTCTTTGATTTATGGATATGCAAAAGACTGTAAGTCCAAAAAAGCCAACGGTAACGGTAACGGCTAAAATTATGAGGTACCTATTTTAAAATTAAAACTTACCTCATCATAATTTATAATTAAAGATATAATTAGTTTAAAGTTTATCAGAATTGTAAAAGCCATCATAATTAGGGAGTCAAGGCAACAACGTTCACAAGTTCGGGTGATGGAGGAACTGCCGAAACAAAGTTGGAAATTAAAGTTACGAGCGCGCATTATGGATGCTGTAGCCAAGCTAAGAAGCATATATAGCAATGGGCGGAGTAGATAAGGGTGGATATCAGTTCGAAGACGAAAGTTTAATTTCGAGAAAGTTACAGTCCTCGAGGGATTTTGAGAGGTTATAAAAAGAAAATTAAACTATTGAATTAAAATGAATTAAACAGAAATGCCGTTCCAAACCAATTTAAAGGAAAATTTAGCTATTTAAAATTAAGGAGATTTTAAAACGCGAGGAGAATGAGTCGAAAAGTAAGAATTGAGCAATACTATGCCCAATAGCGACGCCTGGTGTAGAGAAAACAGTTATTACCTTCCAAGTGATGATTTTAGTTACAATTGAAAAGTGTTTAAATTTCAAGTTTTCGAAAATTAAAATTTTTGAAAGTGATCGACAGTATTACGAGGTCCATTTTGACCATGGGACATTGCCACTTATCGATGTGGAAGTCCTGAATTTTGAAAATTAAGGATTTCACCAACACCGTTTCCAATGCCGCAGTCCTTTTAGGACTGAAAGAACATAGGGAGTGTTCGAGCGCTGCCTGTCTTTTCGCGAAGATGCACGTTTGCATCATACGCAGGAGCTGTTGAAGGATTCATTAGGTATTTGATCCTATTAAAGAAATTAAAAGATTGCTTTTTGGATGAACTCAGAATTGGTTCAATTTTAAGGTCGTTATGCAGGACTTCGTTCCGAACAAACCAGAGCATTTAACATTTTCCTAAGGTTATTTCGGAAAAGATGCGCAGTCGTTTCAGATGGGTGGTCGCCGCAGGACGCGCTCAAATAGGCGACGACAAATATGATTGGTCTTAAGATCGACTTGTAGAGCAAAATTTTAGCCTGATCGCCAGCTTGCTCTTACGAGAAATCAAGCGTGAGCAAATTGCTCATTCCGATAGCCTTTGATAGGTTTTCTACAGTGGTACCGTTATCGCCTAAAACCAACCCTAGGTACTTGTGACATTCAGTAACCCGTGTGATGTATTGATCGGAAAATGGTGACTGCTGGCAAATTGCCAGTAACCGTTTTTCGTAAAGAGGAGGCAAGCGCTTTTGATGTACAACTTTAATTTCCAAGTTAATGTTTCGAGCTGTAAACGAGATATGTACTTCCTGCAATTTTTTTTCAATAATTTTCCGATTGCAGATGTCTTGGGACATAATGGCAGTGTCATCGGCGTACATCGCCAAATGAATGTTGAAGCCTTCGATGTCATTTACGTACAAAGAAAAAATTCTTGACTTAAAATCGATCCCTGGGGACCTACTTAGGATTGACGGGGGGAGGAGACTGCATTTTCAACTCGAACCCGAAAACTACGAGAGTCAAGGAACGAGTGAATAATTTTGATAAGTTAACTGAAATTCCAAAACGCTCATCTTGAAATAAGCCCATCGTGCCACCCCATCAAAAGCTTAAGTAACATTCTATAAAAGCATACCCGTGGCCTTATTATTAGAAAAGCCGTGTTGACTCAGTAACTCTAAGTAACTGTGTGTTACTGAGCACTTTGGAACAAACCATGTTGCTCTGGAATAACAATATTCCTGAATTGCAGAACTGGTCCAGGCGATTCAAAATAACAAATTGTGCTTTGCTCAGCGAGCCGAGTAACGATATGGGGCGATAATTTTGATGTTTAGAATCATCCGAATCAGACTTGAGAATGGGGACCACCACGGCGATCTTCCAAGCCTTAGGGAAGTAGCAGTTTTCCATGTAAGAAAATTAAAGAGCAGCGGAATAAGAAAATAAATTTAAGAGGTAGGTTTTCTAAGGATGCGGCTCTTGAAATTGCAATCCAATCCCGAGCCTTTAATTTTGGCTTTATGAATAAGTCCAAAATTTTGCTAGCTCTGACTGGTTCCAGGTCTAGTATGTGGGGGAAAACCTTGACTTCAAGTTTAGTGTGAGCCGAGAATCTGGGATTCTCTGCCTCATTTGGTTCGAATTGTTTTTGAAGGCTATCAGCCATATAACTTCCGCCTTTTCTAATAGGCTACAGCAACACTGCCAAGGCACCCTTCAGGGGCGGAAATGGTGTGAAAGGCTTTTGAGTCGGGAAAAAAGGTGCCAAATGTTGACAATAAAAGAACAAAAATCGACGATTCCAAGCGATAAAAATCAATTTGTAAATTAAATAAAAATAAACGCAAACGATAAATTATTAATGTATATAAAATTCAGTTCGAATATAAAAATAAAAGCAGACGATGTATTACTAAATTAAATATATCTAGCAATGTAAATATACCTTAAGTAAACTAATTGTAATTATTATAATCGTAATGTATTATTATGTCAATCTTTTGAGCTTAACACAATGTATCCTATTTTTTTTATGTCCACGCATTTTTGTTGACGCTATTTTCTCAAAACGATAACATGTTATCATGCGTATAAAACTAATAAGAAACATGACGAATGGCAAGAAAATAAAAAGCGAAATTTTGCAAAATATATTGCTCCGAGTATATCGAATATGCATTAATCAAGATAATTCTATATAAACGTGGTTTTACAATACTTAATCTCTCACCTTTTAATTTAATCTAAATGGGTTTTTGTGAGAAAGTTACCGACGTCGTCTAGATGCTTAAAATAAATTTGAACGTGAGTTTTGGGAACATTAACGTTATTTAGATGTATGTAATGCACTTTAATATACACATTCGCTATTAATTTCTTCCACCATGTTGAAATGGTTCTGCTGAAATTTGTATGTAACTGGAATTTGACGATTTTGAATCAAACATTTCGATTGGGCATTTTTATCCACAGTTAGCAATTTGGAATGTTCTATATTTTCTTATTTTAATAAAGGAAAACTATTAACACGGATGCATACTTGTAAAGATAAAAAAAAAAAAAGAAAAGAAAATTACATATAATATAAATAATACATTCAAAAATAATAATTAAACAATAGACAATAATTTGCAATGAGATTTTCAGTAAAAATAACTTTACTTTTACAATTATTATTACTGTATTACTATTATTTTGTAATATTTAATTACAAAATAATAGTACCTTTCCACTAAATTTCACTTTATTCTATTTTTTCATAACTATTACTTGTAATCAAACATCTCCTACTTTTTCGTAATATTTAGCAACATAAAAACTCTTTTTACTACCAATAGATGTCGCTGCGGATAGAAGATAAAATTGTTCACGTTTATATGATATAAATATAAAAACGTTTATTTCTTATGTACTCAAAATAGTTTAATGCTCAAAAATTAATTCAAATTCAATTTTGATGTAATATTCCGCAAAATCTTTTGTTTAATTCGAAACTTTTTGTATTTTTTGGTTAATACTATTTTAATCCATCGCATTTTGTCAAATTATATTTTAGTGCAATTTCATAGAATTGTTTCATGCGATTAAAATATATTAATTACATCAATTTTTCATATGTTGTTAGAATCAGAGACTGACACAAGGGTAATTTAATTTTAATCATCACATCGAACACACGAATTTCTTTTATAACATATTAAACATACAAAATTCTAAATTACATTGTCTTTATCTATTATAGCAACAAATTTATACTGCTTTTGCTTTCATTCATCGTCTTTAAGAAAACCACTATAATCCGAAAATATGCTTTAAAATATAAAGAAATATTTTATTCACACCATTTGTGTTATAATATTAACAACCAGTTTTTAAAAGCGGATGCACTCATATTTGTTATCGATTTTGATATATAAATTACATGGTACATAGACACTTGTTTTCCGTATTTTTGTATGTCAAATTTAGCCACCTAGTTACAGTTTACAATACATTTTGAAAGGCCGGGAAATACTAAAAAAACAAACGGATAAAAACCTGTCAAATATTGCTTTAATACCCCTCCTCCTGAATGAAAAAAAAAAGTAGGCACAAAAGCTCGTTAATTTAAACGCGGAGAATTTCAGACAGATGTAATTAAAGCGCGTTATCATTATTTTCAATTACTATTATCATTCATTCTGCCAGTTAAGAAACAGATTATTTCAAAAGAGTTCGCTGTCATAGAATAAAGCTCTGTTAAACAAAAACATACAGATGCCGAACAGATAAATTTAGATACAACTCTAATGCTTTAAGTTAAACTTAAAACCTTTTATCTACAAGACATCAGCAGACTTTTGTGACATCTGATCGCGTTAAGATAAGGAGCAAGTCAAGACAAGGCGAGATTAACAATTTCGAATTACACTTCCTCTCTCCAAGTCAATGTCTGTAAAATAAAAACTCATCCATCTAAAAGACCTTTCAAAAATGTTATCTATGCGAAGGATAATGCAGAATCTCAGTTAATTAAAGTATGAAGAAATGCTGTAATTAGGACCACCAAGAATAATTATCAAGAAATCGCTAATTATACATCTGTAATTGGATACTAATCTCCTCCACTTTAAAATTCCAAATAGATTTATTTATATTTTAGTGATTACTAATTTAATTTCTTTCATAAGAGTTTCTTATCTTAGATTTTTATCGAATTAATTAAATTTATAAATTAAGAATAATTTTAATTAACATAATGAAGTGGATCATAAACATGAACATATTTGATGATTCGTGTAAAGTTATTACGGGGTGTTAATAAGTTTTTCAAGAGAAACTACAGCAACATTCGAAGAAAAAAATTCACAATAAAATCACTGAATATATAATAATTGTACCGATAAGTACAACACACGCGACCGAGTTCCGTTTAGACTTGGAGATCACAAGTCGGACTTCTATTTTCAACACTATTTTAATTCAGACGAGTTGAAAAATTCTATTCCACGAAAGCACAAACATTCAATCTATGTATGTATGATTATTGTAAATAATGTAAACAAAAATACTACTCGAGATTACTTACTGTAAAAATAGTTAAATGAAATCACGCATATATACATCAGTTAAAAAAAATTTCTGGGAATAAAAACGCAATTGAAAATAAATTTTTAAAATTTCGCAATATCTAATATTAAAAAATTCTATTCGACGATCGATGAATCAATGTAGAAGGACCTTTTAAATTAACCGATTCTTCTCCAATCTGAAGAATTACTCGAATCAATAAAACAAGTTCAAATTATTGAATAGACAACTGCATTTTAAATTAACATTAATACTATTACATCACATCTAAATATTAATTTTCATAGAACACACACTAATGTTCCTTTAAAAAATGCAAAAATAAAATAGTACAAAAACGATGCCAACTTTAATAACAAAAAGAATATAACAGCTGATTACCCCAAAAAAAGCAATTATTGAATTAAATATTAAAATTAAAGCAAACGATAAATTATTGA
>BMAW01033529.1:292963-314959 GCA_019974015.1 Nephila pilipes | reverse complement strand
ATTATTGAATTAAATATTAAAATTAAAGCAAACGATAAATTATTGAAATGGATAATAATATACTGTTCAGAAATTGAAGTTAAAGCAAACGATAAAATTATTGAATTAAATATAAGGTATCATAACAGTGGAAATACAATTATATCTTAAGTAAACTAGATGTAATGATTGTAACAGTAACATAGAAATAAATTTTTACACAACAATCCGTTTCCAACATGTAGTGTTTTAATTTATTTTGGGTAATAAATGTTGGCTCGAATTGGCGATATCAAATGATCATATTGCACCACATACGTGTGCCAAATATTTAACACACACACACAAAATCACTTATTAACAGATCTGGATTAATTATTTCAGTCTAATGTTTTATTATTTATTATTCTAATGTGTTGTATTATTTATTATATTAATTGTTAATTTTAAAATAGTTTCCGCAGTTGTAATGAGTATAAATTTTTTTAAAAATTGTAAATCTATAGTTCGAATTCTGCCATGTAGCGATGTGGTATTGTCGGATTCACGATAAGGAATTAAAGCAAATAAAATATTGAAATTGCACTCAAGGTTTCTGCTGAAAAAATTTATTGATCCAATTCTTTCTTTTTAATTAAGAAATAATAAAATACGATTTATTTTACCTAATGTGCTCTTAGAATGAGGTGAATGGGATTTTTTAAGACCAAGGTGACTTTTTTTTACAACGTTTTTCTGAATTTCACTTGGTGTGTGTGTGTGTGTCATCAAATTTTCGATCGTTAATTTAACCAACTTCCCAACAAGCTAGAGCTTTGAAAATTTGGGAATCGTTCGTACTCGCCTAACAATGCAATATTTAGACGTCTGCGACAAGTTTTAACTCATATTTTTTTTTAAATAATGCAGTTTAGCCCAATCACTTGGCGCAATTTGAATAATTGCCAAACTAGGCGAAAAATTTTTTTTTTTCTTTGGCTGAATGTTAAGTCCGCTTCGCGGACCAATTTAGCAACATTTGGCAACATACCGCCAAATAATTCCAGTCTCCAAGAGTGGTTTGACTAAACTGTATTCCAACCATTTAATTTACCGGATTAATTAATTTTAGTTAGTTTTAATGTTGTTATGTATTTCACTTGGTGTGTGTCTGCATGTATGTGTACAGTGTGTCATCAAATTGTCTATTGTTAATTTAACCAACTTCCCATCAAGCTAGAGCTCTGAAATCTTGGGAACCGTTCTTATTTGCCTAACAATGCAATATTTAGATATTTGCGAACCAGTTTTAACTAATATTTTAATAAATTTTTAATAGACTTTGCCACCATATAAAAACGTTGTTTTTAAAAACGTTGGTTTTTATTTCGAATTATTTAGTTTCAATATATTTTTCATTTTTCCTATCCTATACTGTCTCACTATAACAACTTTTAGCGTTTTGATGTAGTCCATTTTTCTTGATTTACTATTTTTATCAACCTGTGCTAATATGTTATTTTGAGAACATGGCGTCAACAAAAATGTATGGGTATAAAATAAGGAATACGTCGTATTAGGTTCAAAAGATTGACAATATAAAACTTTAAGATTTAAATTATTACATTTGGTTTGGTCGGGTTTCATTACTCAGATATATTTAAATTAATATTTTATAGTCCACTTTTATTTTAAAAGCTGAACAGAATATTATTGTCTACTTTAATAATTTGCCGTTTGTTCTTATTTTAATATTTAATGTAATTATTGATTTTCATGGCAGAATCATTTGTTCTTACTATTTTTGTTGTTAAGACTAGCAGCGTTTTTGTTCTAAAAAATGTTTTTCTACTGAAAGTAAAAGTGCATTAGGAATTTGTAGAGAGTACTTCCTTTTCTTGGTAGTAATTGCTTTTGTGGAGTTCGAGGAGTCTCGGCACTACACTTACTTTACCCTAGTTAATATACATTTTAATTAATTCTACTTTTTTCGAGAATTTAGCAGTAAAAAAAAGTTAACACGTGTTCAAATGAAATTAGCAAAGTCAATATTATTTTTTTTTAAAAAAAATTATTTTTTGAAACCGTAGAAGTCCAGGAGATGGGTTCACTAAGAAACATTTAAAAAAAAAAAATGACGTTATTTTACACAGAGTTCCCCAATAACTCTATTACCTGTATAATTTTATAAACCAAGAAAACAGTAAATTATATATAATTATGTATAAGACTTAATACCATTAATAATAACATATTTCATTGTTCTGAAAATAAGTAAACTTTTATCAGAACAGCGTCTCTTGTATAGAAAAAAATTCGAAGTTCTTGAGTTAGAAAGATAGCCCCTGAAGGAAACGAACACAAAAGCTCGTAAATCAATCTCCTTAAGCTCATCCAAAGCAATAGATCGTAGACGATAAGATCAATTTAACTACGTTTATCATTACCTTCAATTACCGCTGCTTATTAAAGAAACAGATTGTTAACGATGATGGGCTGTCCTTAACTTCTGATCATACTTCATTAGAGACACATCTTCAAAAATACCGTTCTCAACAAGAAACTTATTGATGGCGAACATGATTAGCTTTGAAAAAGAAAAAAGGAGGGGTAAAAAAAATCTACATTGAAAGCGAAACTTAAATTCTTTTATCTACTACAGTTCTGACAACCGATCGTGTATAGATAAGGCAAGTGGAAGGTTTTAACAATTTCAAATTACACTTCCTCCACACTAAAGTCTGCAAATTGAATACTCATATCACTCTAATTGGCTCGACATTTTTACCTCGCATAAAGGGATACTCCAGAAGAACACCAGGCAATTAGGCCTCAGTGTAATGCATAGCAATTGACTACTTGTACGAACTGTAATTAACAGTCTCCACGATAGTTATCAGGGGATGCGGGGTGTGAAGACCCTCACCCCTGTTTAATCACCGAGGGGGGGAAGGCCCGCGCTCATTATCTCGCCCCCTCTCTGGAGATAGGCAGCACGCCCGTTTAGGGGGTGATTCTCCGTACCACAGCTGACGCCAGGGGTTGCTGTAAATACAAATTGTCTGCAGGAAGAAGCTCCCAAACGGAAAATATGTGTCTGGAAGTAGGGATTTGGGTAGTAAAGGTGCTAGAGTAATGTTTAGCAATCATTTTAAAATGGGGAAAAAAAAAGGGATTATTTATGAAGCTATGTTGATTTATTTCTAAAAGCTGTTGTTTGCAGTCATTTGGTTTAGAATAGTTGTCCACGGCTCAAGATAAACGGATGTAGGAGATGATATATAAGCATTATTGCAAGACAAGAATGTTGTTTAAATCGAGATGTCAGGGGTGGCCTTAAACAGTAAGGCAGAAAAAAAGGAAATATTTTTCCTACGTATAACATATGGATTTAAGTGACTGAATACGAAACACGCTAGTAAAAGAAATTAAGACAAAAAAAAAAAAAAAGGAAAAATTAATTCTTAAAAAAACAGTGAATATTGTTTCATAGTAACTTAAAAATTATCTCGTAATTTTTGTCTGACATACTCAAAATATATTAAAATCTGATGCTGTTATCATTCCCTAATTAATTTCAATATTGGGAGAAACAGACGTAACGAAAATTTTCAAGATAAATATTGTGGGTAATCATTTCAAGATAAAAAGAATGCCGCTCCCTCCTCCGACAATATTTTAGCATCGTTAAAAATAGTTTGATCTAAAAACTTTATACTGAACACTTTTTTAATATCTATGCAATCAATTTCAAGTAATTTAATTAGGTAGAGAAAAAATTCTCAAATGATTAAATATCTGGACATCATGCGATTCAAGAAAAGGGGGAAAAAAAAAACTGATGAATTAAAATTTTTGAAGTATTTATTTTTCCCCCCTCCAAAAACATGGCGAAAACAGTCAAAAACAAAATTTCTGTAATACCATAGATTTGAATGCTTCATTATAATTAACCATAATTAAAATTTCTTATCATTATTGCTCGGCAATCCATCATACATGTGAGCACCTATGAATGAAATTTTTTAAAACAAAAATCAACGTCTGAAAAAAGGTCACAGCTAATAAATAAGTATTCTTTATGAAACACTAATTTTAAAACAGGAATATTAATTTGTGCCCTTCTTCCTTAAGCACTTAGTTCTGTCTATTAGCACTTAGAATTCTCAAACTATTTAATTTTAAAACTATATTAGAGTAAAATATAAAATGCATGAATTAAAACAAAACAAGACAAAACAAAAATAATAATCTTTAATGTTTCAATAGTTGTAACAATTGTAATATTTATTTTGAATTCTAATTCGAATAACAGGAACAATTAATTAACAGCATACATTTTATATAATAGTGTTCATAAAAAATAAATAATTACTCTTACAAAGAAACCTTCTCTTTTGAGTAATTATTTTTACTAAATAAAGTAATTTTTGAATTATAAGCCACCAGAAGGGCTATTGATTCAGTCACCGACAAAATGGTTACCATACAACTTTTCAAAATTTTATCGCAAAAGTTTTTGAGAATATGTTTGATACCTGCTTTCACCAATACTCAACTTAAATTTTCAAAAATTTATCATAAAAATTTTTTATCGTAAAGTTTTTGCATTTTTGTTTGATTCTTGCTTTTATAAATAATACACTTAATTTTTAAAAACATATAATATATTTCCACAAAAAAAAATTTTTTTTTTTTACTTGACTGAAATAAAACAAACACACACAAAAAAAATCACTTTACGGCAGCAATAATTACATTTAGTTTAAAATATATTCAGTTTTATAATTTTTCGTTTGCTTTAATTCTAATATTTAATTGAATAAAAAAGGAGGTTAGATTTTTAAATTTTTTTCGAAAAAAGTTAGCACCTTTGGTGACGTAAATCGTTCTTCGAAAAGCATTGGCATAAAACAATATATTATTTAATATTTATTGTTCGCTTTTTTTTTTTTTTGTTGTTGTTGTTCATTATAACTTATTTCTTCAAGAAAACACGAAAACTGTCATTACGTTATTCATATTAAATCATATCATCATCATTTTATATCTATATTTATGTAAAATATCACTCTGTTTATATAGACAGTAGCGCCCTCAAACATTTTGTCAATGCAAATAACGTATGCAACTCAAGGGAATTAATTATTTTTGGATTTCATAATTTTATCGTCCACTAATTTACTTCGTCGGTTTATTATTAACAGTTTACGAATTTTATACCTTTATTGTTTATTTCGAATATTTCAAGTTTGAACAATTAAAAAGCGATTTGATAAGATAAATTAATTCGCAAAAAAATTAGTTTTATTTTCTTACTTTTATAATTAATTTGTTAATACTATTTATTATTTAAAGTTAAAATGAAGATTGGAAAGTAAAGAATATTCAATCGATATTCGAAACCATGTTATTAATAATTGGAAAAATGGAATCGCTCAAAGTGACATTGCTCGAAAATGTGAACTATCATATACAATAGTAAATGTTTGGAGTCGTAATTTCAAACAACAAAGAAAGAAATGTTTCTAATAAGCCAGATGTAGTTGGTCTCAAAATAAATAAATAAATAAATAAATGAATCAAAATGATAAAATGATGGAGAAAGGGGTGGTTGGGAAACAGCGCTTCAGTTATGGATCTACGTTCAAGAGTAACTCAGGTAACTAAACAAAATAAAACAATTTATAGAAAAGTAAATGTGTTTCTCTCGTAAAATATAAGTTTTTAATGCACGTATACAGTAGAGCATCGATTATACGAAAAGTTATCAACCGAATCATCGATTAACCGAAAGCAAAGTCGCCAAACTTTTGTGCAATTGTTGCCTTTAAAACATTTTCGAGATTTAGACGGAGAGGGGGGACTGAATCTCTCGGTGGTGAAACAAACAAACAAAAATTTTAGCCTTATTTTCCTAACTTGTCAAACTACACTAGTCAGTTTTCTTTGATATATGTAAAACGCATTATACAAAATTTATGCAGTTTTATAATTAATATCACTATTTCTTTGTTTGATATTGCTTCTAGGACACTGGTGTAATTTTTTTTAAAAGTAAATTATCGACTATCCGAACACCCTCA
Organism: Nephila pilipes; assembly: GCA_019974015.1. Lineage (NCBI taxonomy): Eukaryota > Metazoa > Arthropoda > Arachnida > Araneae > Nephilidae > Nephila > Nephila pilipes. The sequence goes on along the minus strand of BMAW01033529.1, from coordinate 308,915 downwards.
GTCCGTAATTGAGGCTCTACAATTTAAGATAAAAATAATTTATAATTCTGAACAGAGAAATAAAACGTCACTTGAATGCAATTAGTATATAAGCACATAGGTTTCATTAGATTTATTATTATTATTTTGTCTGCTTAACCTTAAAAATATGATATTGCACAGACAGCTAACAACACATGGTATAAGTTTCAGTCTACAAATATAGAACAACATCCTATTAACATATTGTAGTTTAGACACAACAAAACTTATTCAAAGTTTATTACTGCAGTGTCGAAATACGCAGGTGTGGAACTGATTTATAACAAAACTGTTTTTTTATGCTAATAACTACTCAACACTGGGCAGTGTTGTAAAAATACCCAGAATTTCAACACCTTCATTCTGGTTAAATATTCAACATCGCGCATAGCTTTGAATCAACTTGAAATTAATGGCAACAGATGTATTAATTTAAAGGAACGACGAAAAGGAATAGAAATAATTCCAAAAGTAAAAAAATTTGATTTATAGCTAGATTTGTTTTAAAAAACACCGATATTTAAATTTTAATTTTAAAAAATAGTAATTTATCATGATTTTATCGTTCAATTATCAAAAATTAAATACTCCCTGCGTTTTAATTTGGTGTAAAACTTTAATAAGCATTTTCGCTTTTATTTACTATTTATTATGTCAATTCAGCCAGATAAACATTTGAAAAGCTTTGCAGTAAGAAGTTCTAAAATATTTCTGTTAAAGAACACTGACGTTTAATCTTTTCCTTCTTTGGAAAAAAAATGTTAATAAGCATTTCTTAATGATTTTACTGCACATTAATATTTTTTATAAATTATATAATTAAAATCCCAAACGGTATTAAAGATTTGAAACAGCCAAATGAGTGATAACATGCCACATATGGAACCCCTTACATACCACATGGGTGCTTACTAAGGAATTTCCCTTTCTGTTGTGAGCGAAGCTTTTTGTTGTGTACGTGTGTCACGTGACCATAACAGTCTAGAGGGGGCAGTCACCACCCTCCTCTCCCATACAAGGAAACAGGGGACGCAAACAACGCCAAAGCGACCTTCATTTTAATAGCCATCGACGCCCAAAAGTAGCAGATGGGCGAGAAAATATAAAACCAACGGAGGGTGGGGGTTACCAAGAAGACGACGCCCCTTTGCCTGCTGAGCTGAGCTGAATCTTTTCTTGGGGACTCCATTTTCCTACTAAGCTGGGTGACGCCAAAGATTTTGGAGGAAGTACTTGCCACCAACATAGAAGACGTATAACATTGTAATCAAATTTACAACATAAACTTTATTAATCGAATTTGCCTAGAGTTCTTGATAAATTGAGTTATGTAGTTTGAAGCAGCAGAGTTTGAATAATAATTATCTTTAAGATAATTTAGTTGCTTAAGGTGCATATATAAAAGCCCTTTTTAATCCAATAAAAGACTCGCGTCAGTCTTCATAAAAATTCTAGAATAAATTCGCAGCATTTTAATGGGTGATAACAAAGAAAACTTAAGTGATGTATGAACTAAAAAAAAGACACATATTGCTTATAGTATTTATTATAAAAGCAATACAAAATTCAATACGTGGTTGGTGAGAAAAAACGTCAAATTAAATTTTAATCTCGGGAAAAAAAACACAAATAACAAAAGATTCTTTGTAGGAATTCCACTTCCCCATCTCCATTTCTTCACCATGCTCTTTTCAAATTTCATTCTTTTTTTCACAATCATAAAATATTTCTTTAAAAAAAAAAAAAAAAAAAAAAAAAGAAAGAAACTAAACAGTCGTTTGCAAATTAATGATTAATTTTTATTTTTGAGTTCTGACATTGCCGCACACAAATATGTTCATGAAAATAGAAAAATTTTAGAACATTATATTCAGCAATGATAAAGAAGGAAAGAAATTATTACAATCTTACTTAATAAAAAATATTTAGTCTTAACCTTTATTTAAAAAAAAAAGTAAATGCGATATTTCAAAACCACGATAATAAACATGCAGACGGTAGAAAAATACAGAATAAAATTAAGGAAAACAAAATGACCGCGTTATCTGTATTAATCGAGAAAAAGCTAAACGAGGTCTCGCTATATATCAATGTATAAAAGTTCTAGGAATTAATTTTGTAGATTTAACGGAACTTTTCAAATCCACCTCTTTGAAATCAGGTTATATGTGTTTGCAAAAATCCTTAAAGAAAAGGGGGTTTTCTTTTTCTCTCCATATCAATCTTTTACACATTCTAAGAACGAATACCCATTCACCTTCCACGATCTGACATATAATCAAATACACTTTTCATTCTAAAATCTAATATAAATCAACTGAACTGTTACAGCAGTGGCTGAGTCAATCTTTACCGAGCGCAAATAATAACTTTTTAAAAAAAACCACCCACGACGCACATCCTTGCCGAGTGTTTGAGGGAACACTCAAAAAACGAAATCGAAAGCATTTTCAAAAAAAGCATTTAAAAAGAAGACGAGACACTTCACGATACAAAAAAAGGTAGGAGAGAATCCGCCATTGTCGACACGTTTGAAGAGCTCTTGATGTTCAAAAGATGAGTTTTTACAGTTTCCCTAAATCCGGATGAAAATTCCCTATTTGCACAAAGAAAATTCCCCAATTTTGATGTTCAAGTATTTTTATGAATTACAACAAGGAAATGCTGACTATCCTTTAAATTACAGGCAACATTATATATAATTTAAAAATAATAATAATAATAAATGTTTTTCATTAAAAAAAAAGTGTTCACTAAATTTCCATGATTTTAAGTCTTACGAAGTTCATCGAAATAAATCGTAGTGTAATGTCGTAAATCAAGGATATTTTTATTGTGAGTAAATCAAGGATATTAGGGACTAGAGGTTCCCTAAGGGATTTACGTGTACTGTGAATTCTACATTTCTCTCTATTATGTTATATTTTGAAAGAACTTCTATATGGTAAATAAAAAGCTATTTTTGTTTAAATACGATAGGATATTAAAAAATATTCTGTTTACGATGAAACTAAAAATTTTGAAGCTTTTCAAAAACTGATTTGCGCGAAACACATTTTTTTCCCGTTCTGTTTCATCATTATTTTATATTTGTATTATGACGGATAATGAACAGCAAAGGCTGTTATTTTTTTAAAAGCTTTTGTTTCGCCTTAAAAATAAGTGAGGAATTTGTTTGAAAAACACTGAATCAATCCTGAGGTTAAGATTCAAATATTAGACGAATGACTCAAATCTGCTACGCTTAAAATTAATTATAGGCAATAACTTGGCAATTGTTTGCGACTTTTAAATAGATCGCCAAAATATTTTAAGAATATAACGACAAAAAAACTATAGTAAAGGTTAAGCATAAAAGAAAAAGTGCTTGAATAAAATTGTTATCGAATTTATTTAAGTATTGTCACCATATACTTCTTTAAAAAAAATTTTTTTAATTTGTTGCTGATAAATTTACCTCTACTGAAATAATGACTTCTTTTGTTAAAAAAGGATATTTTTCAAAGAATACTGTATAAAAAATAACATACGTTTTAATGTTAAGGTGTCAATATTATTTTCTTTAATATCACGAGAGTTACGTCAGTTGTCTGCGCCCTCAATTGTTTTGTTTAGAGTCTTCTATGTCAGCGAAAATGGTGGGTTTTAATTAAAAGATTATGAGTCCTTCTCGTGAAATATTGTGATATTAGTCTAATAAACGGTAAAAACGCAGCATCAATTACAGAAAAAAATTTGTCATTTGTACAGTTGTGCATAGTATACATCAGATTTACTAGACATTACACTATTAAATAAGTAAAGCAGATCTATTTTAAACATAAAATTTCAAAAGCAATTTCATTAATTGGTTTTGAATACACGTCGCTTTAGAATTACATGAGGGTTACTGGCAAAGGGTTTTGTAATTTTTTTTTTCTCCCTATGCTTTTCATATGTAACTTTGCTCCTTATTGTCTTGTCATTTTTTTTAAAGAATTTTATTATTTTGATCATGATATTTTAGTTTTGTTAAAAATAATGATTTTTTTTATTATGAAGTTTTGAATGTGATGTTACTGTGTTGTTAACTCTATTTGCATTTTAGTATATAAACTTTACTTTATAGTTTTCTACTAACAGTTATTTATCTTTTTTAACTATGCAGTATATATATATATATATATATATAGAGAGAGAGAGAGAGAGAGAGAGAGTAATACCATGTTTAAACACTCACTTATTACTGTTGCTTAATAACTAATCTTAATTAGAAAGTATCACAAATAGTCTAATAAAGAAAAAAAAGTCACACACACAATGATGTTCACTAGTTATTTCATATTTGAAGTATATCATAATAATCCTATTATTCCTATTATTGCAACGAAGACATATTCCTAGGCACTGATAAATGATTAATAATAGTTAACAAGTGTTTTTAAGAAGCAAAAATTAGATATCTGATTTAAATAATAATTTTATTTACTGCACTTTTTTTCAAAACTTAACTCCTCTTTGGTATATATTGTGAGCCTTGTACAATGTGATTCATTTAACGAGAAGTTTCGTTGAAATCAATTAATTTAAAATGTAAAATTAGTGCTTGTACGCAATTTTATTATTAATGTTGTAGAAAGTAGTAGTAAGTAGAAATTTAAACAAAAATACACAAGAATACCCAATGAACGTATAAATTCCAATAATAAAATTACACAACTATAACAATATAAAATTTACTTATATTTAATATGTAATAAAACCAATAATTTAAAAATATTCAATAGTCACAATGATCTTAATAAACAGAAGCATCTAGATCTTAAAATGGAAATACCAAGAAAAAAGAAGCACAAGACAATGAAGTCAAAAATGGCGATAAAGCTATTATTAAAAATGCTGTCTCAGGCTTGTAACTGAGAAATGGTTACTTACTAGTATTATGAATCCAACCCATCACACTCAGCATAGTTATATGCGTTAAGATGTTGATGGTGTTGACTTGAAGAAGAAAACCCTCGTTTACAGGTGTTTTTAATTATTGTTTGATTACTTTTATTCGTGATATTATATTGTCCAGCCATGTGATTAACGCTGATAGGTGTGGCTACCACCTCGTGTGTCAGTGAACAAGTGAGACGAAAAGAGTGTTTAATCGGAGATGAACGCTTAGGGGGATATGACAATTCTATATCTAATTCAGCGATTAAACGGAGATCGGGATCTTTCTAGTAAACATAACACGTGCAATTCTTACAATGGAAATTAAAATAATTAAAAATAGAATTCAAAGCAATTTTAATTTTAAATGAATGTTTTTAATACTTTAGGAAAAGGGCCGGGGTATCTCTACATCTTTCAAATTCAACCGTTAAATGGGGCTGGGGATCTTTCTAGTAAACATAATCTGAGCAATTCTTACGGAATAAATTACAACAGCTGAAAGTGAAAGTCAAAGTAGTTTTAATTTTAAAAGGCTAAAGAAGAAGAAAAATCCTTTATCATGGCACACAAATGTATATAGTGTGTGTGTGTACGTACGTACGTACGTGTGTGCATATATATATATATATATATATATATATATATATATATATATATATACAGAGAGAGAGAGAGAAAAGTAATATAGTAAAATATAATATTCGAATTACGAAAATTGTCTTGATTTAGAAAACACAAACGTACACAACAAGATTAAACTCGGAATGTTTCCGCTCTTTTCACGTTTTACTGAAAATCTATTTAGGTGTCGTTAAAATAAATGGGCAAAGTTGTGAAGAATATTACCAATTAAAACAGGAGACGCGGGATGGATGAAAATAAATGCTACAAGTAATATAATAAAAAAGAATTTTCGAATTACTAAATTGTCTTGATTTAGAAAAACTTTTGCGAATTCTGGGAGTATTACTCGAGATAGATGTTCAATTTATTTTGCATCACTCTCTTTCCAATGAAGAAAAAATATTCCGAGCAATCAAAAAAAAAAAAAAACATACGACTTGAGTGTTGGAAAATATAAATAAATTACATGAAAAATGACCGACCACCCAGCAGTATAAACGTCACACGAATGAATACGAATTTCCAGAACTAAATCTTGTGTGGTACAGGAAGTGGTAGGAGAGAAAAAAATATTTTTTTTTTTCTAAAGGTGTAGAAGTAATGAGAAGGTACGCGAAAGGGCAATATTCGAGTATAATAAAAGGTACAAGATAATAACGGGTGTTTAAAAATCATTTAGAACGGTTTGCTCTGTGGTTGAAGACGAAGGAAGTGAAGAAGGAAAATCGTTTGTCTATGTCAGCGGAAGAAAAGTATAGTGTTTTGAGAGTTTTTTTGTGTTCTATGGACATCAAATTGTGATGTGTGTATCAAGAGGGAGGGAATTGATCGTGATGATTTCACGAATGAAACATGAAAATTCCCTGAATGATTAACTTGGGAACGCACAGTTTTAATCGAATTAAATTAGATTTAGTGGTTTAACATGCAATGTGTAAGGTTAAACTTTCAACAGCCGAATGGGTGAAAGACCAAGGTTTTGAACAATCGAAATACGGTTTTATTTATAAACGAAGCATCACCTGAAAGAGTTAAAACTCAAAAGAATTTTCTACTAAATATCATTGTGAAGAAAAAATAATCTATTGATCACTAAATAGGAACAGAAATATTGTATAACACAAAAAAGAAATGCGTATGAAATGTTTACTTTTTTTCATATATTGTGGTAAAAAATATCAATCACTTCCTCTCGGGTTTTTTTTTTTGAAATTTTATTTTGAATTATTTTTAAACATATTAAGCCTTTATAACATTTTTTCAACTGAATTCCTCCCTACAAAAAACAATAAAAACAGGTATAAGATGTACGTATGAGTTATCCTTTAATCTGCCTGAGTTACGAATCTGAACATACGAATGAGTTGCCTTTTAATCAAAGCCGTAAGAAATAATAATAAAAAAAACCTTCCTTTAATATAACATATATAAAAAAAATAATAATTTTAATTAATAATGTTAATTTTATAATTGTTTATTACTCCAATTAATTTTTATAAATAGCTAACAATTATCATATACTAATAAATCTCGAAGTGAGTGGTTCCCAACAAGGGCGGTACCACTCACCAGAAGGCATCGAAAGATCTATAGAGGCGTTTTGGGACCAAGACTAATGTAGGGAGCTTTTAGAACCAATGCCGTATCCTGAACAATAATCGCAAAAATGCGCTGAAAAAACTCGATTAATACTAAAAATCATCGAATACATGTTTCAGCAAACAAATAAACGTCTTTCCAGGATGATCAGTTTGCATTAAAGTAAATATTAGTACATTATAGCTTTGTTCCCAATACCTTTTTAACTAGTTCATGAACGAGTTGCAATATGCGCAGTGCACCACACGGAGCAGTATTTTCCGGCTAGATTTAAAAAAAAATTTATTTTAAAAAGCTTTTGCAGGTCACGACGAGATAGAATCTCATCGACAAACTACCATGAATTTCTAGGCTTTATGTTAATCCTAAGGCGTTCGCTATTTATCTTCTCAAAGCTAGATTATTGCTTTTAACTGCACTCGAATAAATGCATTTGAAAGAGTAAGAAAAGAGTGTTCCTGCATGGTTACTTGCTTGACTTTTAGAGGTATTTTTAAGTATTTATAAGATCTGAAAGTCACAACTACATTATTGATTTCATGTATTTTTTTCTCTCCAGATGGAGACGGTAGGCCAAAAAAAGTTGGGAGTCAATGTTTTTGATCATACGTTTTAATCATGCAGTAGGGCTAGTGTACGGTAAATCTGATGGTGCTCCAAGTTCTTAAATTGGCGAGGTGTGTAAGATAAGAAAATGAAATAGGTGGGACTACAGGTGTACTGCTTCTAAATGTGCGTTAATAATCAACCAACCAATCCAATAAGCTTTCTTCCTGTGATGAAATGAATTTGTTCATGGAGGAGGAACCAGGGATCTTCACATAAAAGTCGATCAACATTCTTGAATTTTAATATCAAAGGAAAAAGTTAAATGAATAAGGGATGCGATACGATACATATTATGTATTACTTAAATTATTTCTCCCTCGTCATTTCTAATAATAACGAATAGTCATTGAATAGATAAAATTTCGTACTCAGTTCACCAAAATTTTTTTCATTGACCATTCATGATATCCACCCCCCCCCATCGTAAACTGATTTATATTTCTCATGATTTAAGCAGCCAACAGTCAGAGGACGGAAAATAAAAAATAAAAAATCTCATTATCATGAAAACCAATTATCATTATTAGACCTCCCACTACCGAACTTTCTCATTAACTTTCTTCAAAACAAGCGCATTAAAAAAACACCTTCAAACAAACAAGACAACTTGCAATTAAAAAGGAAGGAGGGACAACCATTCACACCGTTTTAATCATCAACAACAAAGCACGCCGACCCACTATCTTCCAAAGACTACCGGCATTACGGTAAAAAAAAAACACCGACCCGCCGATTAGGAGTGTGGGCAGAAAGGCACACGCCAATGCTTATTCCGCCCTTGCTGTTTTCATTCAGGATGAAATTAGGAAAGAATGTATATTTGGATGATAATGGAGACCAAATGAGGGTGTCCCTAGCGGGGGGAGGGTCACAGGGGTCAGGCCTCGCGTGGGAGGAAAACGGTCAGTGGACTTGGCGGAGGAAAAGGTGACAGGTATCAGCTTCGTGAGTGGAATATTATTAATAATAAGTGGATTCTAAATGATTGCTAAAGAGGGAAGCATGGATTGCACAAGCTTGATAAGAATCACAGAGAGAGGAGTTACTGGTCTATATGGTTTGTATATCAACAAAGGGGAGTTGGAAAGGGATCACTGGTTTGAGGATTGAAATTTATTACAAATGCAAACTCTGCATTCATTGATAGTTTATTAACGTTGCACTTAGAGGCAACATGAAAGCTTTTGTCGACGGACTCGTAATTTTGAACCTCGACCAAGTGACGAGGACGATAAATTAAGCAGTCTCTGCATTCAAAGTATTTTAAGATTTTAATATTAAGTAACAATACAATGAATAAGCAAGTTCACTCTCTTTACTGATGATGTCAAAAAGTTAGATTTGAATTTCTATTTTCAAAAAGGCGATTTTGGGGCGTTATCCTATATGGTTGCTCTTCAGTGCGTTAAATCCAAATGAATTTTTCAAAGTTACCACGTGAGGATAACATTACAGCAAAAGCCGGATTTTCAAAGCCTAGTCCGGTTCATGCACCCGTAACAATAAATGACAACCATGTCTGAGCTTTAAGCATGTTGCAGCCTGTTAAGATTTTTCTTGAAATTCATTGGGGACATAGAAAGAAAAGAAAGTTCCACAAGAACAAAGATCAAAATCAGGCCTTTTTTTATAATAAAAAAAAAAAAAAAAGAAAAGAAAAGAAAGAAAATTAAACGAGAATAATGATGAAATAATCACATTTTTTAATTTTTATTTGGTGTAAAGTGATGTATTTTTAGCTTAAGTTTTAGGTCTTAAGTGAAAATGTGAATAGATTCACATCTTTTGAATACAAAAAATATTTATTTCAACTCATCTACATAAATTATTCTTTGAAAAAATCCCAAATTAGGCTCAAAGTTAAACCTACATTAAGCAGTAAAATGTACCGGCCCAATCCAAGACGAAGATTCATACTTCATCTGAAAATAAGCGATCCAGGCAGCTCTCTCTGAGGTACAACGAAAAAGTTAGGAAATTGAGACGTCAGACGGACCGTACAGAAAATATGTGGGTCTCATCTCATGAGATGTAATTGAAATCTGTTAGTCTTAACGAATTACTTATTTCATTTAGATTGTTATCATTTTATACTTAAAAATACAATACTTTTTTGACTGAACTATGCAAAACTTCTGCGAGAAAAATTCATATATTATGCCAAATTTAAAATTGAAATGAGTCGAATGCTGTGTGTTGCCGTAGTGGCCTAGAGGTCCTATCGCGAAAATGCGGCTGGCGTTATTTCGTCGAGTCTTGATACCACTAAAGACCACTAAGTTACCGTTGCCACTTAATAATGCAGAGATGAATTTTGAAATAAATACCTTACTCTGTATTCTGGAGCTACTAGAATTCAAAATTCGACAAAGAAGTTCAAAAATAAATATGAGTATGTCGAATTCTGAGCCAAATAAGAATTGAATTTTTCTCAAATAACTAAAAAGAATTCTTTTCTCTCTCTCTCTCTCTTTTTAAGAAACGCACTTTTATTTTGTGAAAACAATATTTTAAAAAAGGGCAATAATAAATTCTGACAATATGGAAGTGAAAGAAAGTAATGCACTTTTAAAACATTTAACAATATTTATTTTACAATATAATTTTTTAGGATTGGTCAATAAATACTCCAAATGGGTTCCTCATGAGTTAAGTCAAAAAATGTGCTTCATTCAGTGTTCAAGTGCACATCTCTGACTATCCGAAACGAAAACGAGCCTTTACTGGACCGGATGATAATTGGTGATGGAAAATGAATTACCTACGAAATCATTTCAAGGAAAAGGGCATACCATGAGCCAGGACAATTCCACCCCTCCACCTCTAACTGAGATCGAGACAGAATAAGAGAATGTTGTGTGTAGGGATGGACGTTCAAGAGCCAGTACGTTACGAGTTTTTGAAGTCTAACCAAAAGTTCAATTCTGATAGATATTGTCGGCATATGGATGATTTAAACAAAACACTAAAATAAGAGATGCCGGCGATGTTCAATAGGAAGCACATTATACTGTATCGTGATAATGTCATAATGCTTTTGAGTCTGCAAATCGCAAGGCTAGGCTGGAAAATTCCGTCGCAAACTTAGGACTTATTACTCTCTAGATCTAACCTCCTTCGATTATCCCGTTTCTCTACATACAAATTTTTATGAATGAAACAAATTCAAAATTAAATCAGGTGTCAACCAAGCACTTCCTGAACTCTCTAACTCAAAAGACAAAGTACAAGGGTAGTTCAATAAGCCCTAAGAAATTCCAAGCGATGGATCTGACGCATAAACAGCTGATAAACAGATATTTTCAACACACAACTCCACAACTGTAGTTTACCCTGATTCTCCTTCTACCACAGCTCAAACCAACAATAGAAAATCATTTGACAACCAAGACACAAGCAAGGTCCATTATCACCATCCCTTTTATTTTGATTCTTCTAAATTGAAAATATTAACTACCTATCCTATCACTTCCTCATGAAAAAATAAGATTATATAATCTTCAAAACAATACTCTCCCTCTCCTATCGGTTCCGATCTTTAGGTGGAGTGAAGGGGTAAAAAAAATAATAAGATAAATAAAATAAATTTATATTTATCAATTTCACATAAATAATATGTGGATTATTAATTAATAATATTTTTTTTTATTTCTACCTTTTTGCAATCTGATCTTTTATATTCTTTCTTTCCTCTCTTTCTTTCATTCACTTGTGTAAAATGAAATGTGTTAATGCATATAAGTAAAATGCTTTACCTCTAAAAAATTTCATGACATAATTCACAAGAAGTAAAGAGACAACCAGACTGGCACTCCTTAAGTATTTGATTGTTGTTGTTGTGTCCAAGCGATGGTGTTAATAGCATCGAAAATGGTTTGTTTTTAGTATCATGACTCACTACTCGTATTCATAATCATGACGTTTCGACGACCGGAGGTTTTTCCGACCCCAAAGAGGAAGAGAGAGTAGATGGCTTTGATGCGGCAGCGTTGTTTCGAACCCTGGTCCAGTGAGTACGAAAGAAAGTTGAGCGGTCGCTTTTTTTCATGCTCTTACCAACTAGGCTGAAAATACATCTTTTCTGGCTGGTTGGTTAAGTAAGGCCTTTTAACTTCTTCCGCTGTTGTAGATAAGAGTCGCCGCATACTCCCCCTCCAGTATCATCGTGATGATACGAAGAGATACATTGGTTTGTACAGAATGTTGCTTTATTTTTTTAGCCATTACTGCAAATTGACATACATCCCCTCCCTGTTGAATTGAGTTTTGCTTGGGATAGTTTCCCTTTGAGTCATCGGCTGTCTCGTGTTGAGTGGCGGGTCTCGTCGTCACGTGCGCCAGAGCCTGAGTATCACTAGTCTTGATTTGTGTGTACAGAGGCAAGTGTTTTGCGTCGGAGGCATAAGCAATCAGTAGGTATAGGCTGTGCTGCCATCTAGTGTTCAAGTCCTGAGTCACCACTTCGGCGGCCGGTGGTTTTTACGACCCCGAGGAGGGGAAGAGAGTTGATGGCCTTGATATGGCAGCATTGTTTCGGCCCTGGTCCAGTGGGTCCGAAGGAAAGTTGACCGGTCGCTTTTTTTTTTTCATGCTCTTACCAACCAGGCTGAAAAGACATCTTTTCTGGCTGGTTAAGTAAGGCATTTTAACTTCTACCGTTGTAGTAGATGAGAGTCGCCGCAACGTCTTTCGCATCTCAAAAATTCTTCGTCATAATTTTTCCAGCCGATGAGACTATCTTCACCTTTTTTGGAAAATATTCACCGGATGTTATCCAACGTTTTTATTTTCGCTTGATTTCCGATGCATAATGATGAATCCACGTATCACGGACGGGGACAACTCGAAGTAAAATAACAATTCGTCGCAGAAGCAACTAAATTTTGATTTGGCAGTAAATGACAACCAAATCAAAACTAACCTGTGAATTAATGTCAAATTTGTTACGGCTAAGTATAACAGATAACAGCACTCAATGGTAATAACAATTTACTTGAATGATGACAAATGTCTTCAAATACAAGTACTTTTTGAGCCAACCTCGTATTTTTCAAAAATGTTATTTACAAATTACCATCACACTGGCAAGAGATCATAAGTAACGACATATATTGCATTGCGTAGTAAATATAACTAAATGTATGAAAAATGTGTGTATTGCTTTCTTTCACTTCCCAAAATGAAAGGACTTTTTGGAAGACCTAAAATGTACCGTTACATTGGACCGACTGCAAGCAGATCGCACGTTTGATGTAAAATACATCAACCTCTTATTCATTTGGTAAACTGAATATAAATAATATATTTTTCTCTGTCGTCTAACATATTTTTTTATTGTATACTTTCTGGATTGCTTGATTTAGTTTATAATGCTATTAATATCTACATTGTGATTAATTTTTGCCAATGTTTTCATAACTATAAGGTAGTTTATATTATTATAGCTTTTTAATTGAAGCAATACCTTTATATATCAACCTTTTTATTGTCGCATTTTAAAAATATTGAGAGATTGTTAAAACCATGAAAATTAAAAAGGCATTATTCATTATTTTTTTATAGCTTACTAACTGGTTTGTTTGATTTGCAATCAATTTGTAATGCACGTGCATTAATGTCTATCGTGTAACTTATATTTGCCAACGTTTCAAAACTATTCCGCATAGCTGTGGATATACACAATACAGTGAGTTCAAAGGCAGCGCCCCCCCCCCCCCCATTACTACTTTGGGAGAAAATTTAATTTTTATTCCATTTCAGCTACCTAAAACTAGGAATTTAAAACACAACATTTGTACAATTTTGCTATCTTATCACCTAATTATCTTTCCTTTTCGTTTCTTTAATGATTAAAAAATTTACAAAGCAGAAATGTGCACAAAATGCAATACCATGCACATTGCCGCAAATCGTTTCGTAAAGTATCACGGCAAATAATGGGGACCTTGCGCGGTACGTGTAGCATGTGCTAGAGGAAGGGTAGCCAATCTATATGAATGCATAGAAGTGCCTACGCCAGGGCGTAAACAAAGAAGTGATTTGAACAGAGACTATAGATACGAGTGGCAAAACTTATTTTATAAATTGTATACCTTTCTTCCTATAAATATGACTTGAATTGCTTTGAATACTTGATTAAATGCAAACAAGCAATCTATTTGAGTACTTTTTAATTTTTTCTTGCATGTTTTGCAGTTTTATGGGGATGTAAAACATGATATTGGAACATACTCATTGGTCTAATTTTGGAAAATTATCATTTTTGATGTTTATTTCAAATAAGCTCTACTTTTTATACCGAAACATTACAGATCATTTTTTAATTCTCGAAATATTTTCATATAATTGTCATACCAGAGTAATATTGTTTAATTGATGGAAGTTATATATTAGACAGCTATACTCAAATTTTTTTTAAAAAAAAAGTTGTACACACTTCTATAAAAGCTATACCACAGTAAAGTAGTCAAAAATTGACCTAACTCGCTCAGAATGCGTCAAAAGCTTTGACTTTCTGAGCGAATTCTTAACTTTTAATTTTTGTGTGTCTATCCCCCTTATACTCACTCCTCCCTACCGTTATTTTTGTTGTCTGTAAATCTTTTGTCCTCTCCCCTCATCTAATTCCCGATCACTACTACTGACTATATTGTAGCTCATTATATTTTTGTTGCTTCTTAACTGAAGCGATATCTTTATAAATCAACCCTGCTATTGTCATATTTTTTAAAAATCTTGGAAGATTACAAACAACATGAGAAATGAAAACCCATTACCCATTTGCTTTCTCCCAGCGAACAAAACTCAAACCGACCGTATCTGTAAAAGATCTCATATTTCTCCCAACTCGCCACACAATAGATGTTTCTATATGAAGTATGGGAAAAACAACAATAAAAAACCGCAGAGAGAGGCATCAATTGCAGAACTTCCAATGCAACACCATCGTTTTCTTGTGAAAAAGAATGGTAAGAGGAAAAGGGGAAAAAAATGGAGATTTATGATCGGGTAATAGAGACGTGATTCCTACTGAAAGAGGATTATAAAAAGAAAGATAAATTACAAAAGATGAGGGAGTTTCCCTCTTTGGGTTGTGGAAGAAGCGATTGGACATCGCTAAAGCCAAAATTTAGACTCGCCTTCATTGGCTGCCCGATTCTTTTTAACTTTGAAGAAGTTTAAACAACAATCGTAAATCTTCCACGATGTCAAAGAGGATATAGAAAATTTTAGATCTTGATGGTAACTTCTATTGTCAAAAGAACGATGAATTGTTATTCGTGAGAGTACTATCAGAGTTCTAAATTAGAAACTATTAATATCTTGCATAAAGGTTCTAAAAAATCGGTTCCAAATAATGTTGAAAAAGTATAAAGATTTCGTTTACAACAGGATAATAAGCTTCCGTAATTTCTAATCATTAACTTTTTCCAGTATATTTAAGTGATTATTTGGAAGAAAGTTTTTAAATTAACTTGTCGGAATAAATATCAATATAAGATAAAGTGATTAATGTAGTGAAGAGTAAGTTAAGAACTCTGTCCTGAATAAAATATTACTGGAAACTTTGTTCCTTAACATGAAATGTCTAAAAAATGTACTACTTAGTACAACAGGAAGAGCTATGATGAAATGTCATCGCTGAGATAACGACACATGGTTACACAATAAAGACCAGTTCCAAAATGTTTAACCTTTTAATTTATTGGTTTGTACTTCAGTTTCAGTTACGTATTGCTGATTGTAAAAACCACATAAAATTAGAAATATTTCTCAGTACACTGTGATAGGCTGCAAGATAATTGAATGACAGTTAACCTTATGATAAACAGAAGTCTCAGAAAATTGATGCAACTCACCAGCCACTTCCAGGGTTGCATTACGACTCCTGGCCTTGCCGATTTCGTTCGTAGCAAGGCACCAGTACGTTCCAGTGTCCTGCTCTCTCTTGCTTTGTATCACATGGAGAAAGAAAAGGGACCCACTCGGTAGGACCATCCTGTTGGCACTGTTCATGACTCGATTGCCATCGTGGTACCATTCGATGGTGGTGAGTCGACCCTCGGCTTGCAGTTGAGGCTTGAGTTCGTGTCTGCGGATGAGAACATCAGAGGGATGCTCTGTGATTCGTGGAGGACGAGACTGACCTGTGGAAAAGAAAGAAGAACATGAGCAT
>BMAW01033529.1:242981-292760 GCA_019974015.1 Nephila pilipes | reverse complement strand
AGGAAGAGCTATGATGAAATGTCATCGCTGAGATAACGACACATGGTTACACAATAAAGACCAGTTCCAAAATGTTTAACCTTTTAATTTATGCTTTGAATAAGAAATATCAAAATAAATTAATAAAGTGAAGAGGTTAAATAGCCACGTCGCTAAACAAAAGTTAAAATGAATAATTCTACTAATCTTGGTAACACTTAACAGCAAGCATACTCGAAAAAAACTGGATCCTAGTCTCTTTCTCTCTCACACACACAAGCTTCTTAATTATTGTAAAGAGTAGTATAAAAACTGGTTTCAAAAAATCAATTTTGCTTAAACAATTTTTCTTTTTCTCATTTATTACTGATTCTTGGTGGCACTCTTTTTAATTATATTGCTCGTAGAAACATCGTGAAGATGATCGACAACAGGCAGAAGTGGTTACAAGATTACTACTCACCAATTTTATCAACAATAACTTCTACTACAGATTGTATATAAATCAGTGAATTAAAGTATCGACTTATATTTAGGATTCATTCATGTGAGGTTAATTTATTATAAACTTCCCAAAAAAGGGAAGAGGGATTTTGTAACGTACACAATATAATGTTTTTCAAACCATATTTTTTGTAATGGTGAACTCATACAAACTTAATGAAACACTATTTCAATGTAACACGATTGAGAAACATATTTATGTAAAAAAAAAAAAAACTACTGTAAAATATGCTTTGTGAAAAGGAAAAAAGGGATGGGGATATATATTTTTATAGAATAAAGGTAATACTTACTTAGCAGTTGTCCAGGTTGAATCAAAAATTATTTGATATATATTTTTATTAAAATATATTATTTAAAATATATATTTATATTTTATATATATATATATATATATATATATATATATATATATATATATATATATATATATGGGGGGTGAGAGAGAGAGAGTTTTCTTTGAAAAAGGAAGCCATTCATAACCATTCAAAAATGAATAATATTAATGTTGATTATCAAGATTTCTTTATAAAAAACCACGCAAATTAGAAATATTTCCCTCCAGTACTGTGAATAGGCTGCAAGATAATTGAATGACAGTTAACCTTATGATAAACAGAAGTCACCAGAAAATTGATGCAACTCACCAGCCACTTCCAGGGTTGCATTACGACTCCTGGCCTTGCCGATTTCGTTCGTAGCAAGGCACCAGTACGTTCCAGTGTCCTGCTCTCTCTTGCTTTGTATCACATGGAGAAAGAAAAGGACCCTCAGTAGGACCATCCGCACTGTTGCAGCTCAGTATTGCCATCGTGGTACCATTCGATGGTGGGTTCCGGTCGACCCTCGGCCTTGCAGTTGAGGGTGGCAGGTTCGTGTCTGCGGATGAGAACATCAGAGGGATGCTCTGTGATTCGTGGAGGACGAGACTGACCTGTGGAAAAGAAAGAAGAACATGAGCATATGTCTCTCTAGCAATGGCGAAAGGCACAAAATAAAGGGTATTTTCACCTATGATTTAAGAATAGGACCAACAAAACTTGGAAAACTTTTTTCAAACAGAAAAATCCTCCAAAAACACTTATCTTGCTCCGAATTCACAAGCCAAAAATAAGTAATATGTTTTAGTATATTGCTCTTAATAAAGCTTATATTTTAATATAATGTTGCTCATATATAATATCATAGATTAATTCCCCATAATGAGCAACATTTTCTAAATATACAACTCATTTTCGATTAGTCCATTTCTTTTCATACATAAATAATTTAACATATTTTTTTAATTTTGATAGAAAATCTATAGTTTACATTGTACGTTTAAAGTATACATTACATTTAATGGATATTTTTGATTTTAAAGAAAAGGAGAGAATACTCAGAAATCATAGTTATATATATATATATATATATATATATATATATATATATAAGATAACAAACCTCTTTATCAATAAAGCGGATGCTTTATCTATCAGAAAAAGTGTTTCGAGTTCCATGATTTCTTCAGTATTAAGTAGAGACAAGTCTTATATCATATAACGATTTTTACATTTATAATCGACCTGCTTCTTTATGAAAAGGATAATCAATTTTTTTATCAATTTTTAAACATAATAAAATGATAAAGCTTCAATTATTCAAATTCACTTTCATATATCCTCACATTATAAATACTTTAATTTTTATAAAGAAGTTAAAATATATTTTCGCTATCGCTACAGTTCAAATAAAATTATTCCCAGGTAAATATTTGCGATGGAGTTTTTTTTAAAAAAAAAAAAAAGCATCCATTTCTCATGCTCTAAAATGCTTATTAGAAAAAAAGAAAAACAAAAAGCATGTCATTTTCTCTGACTCTAAAATGTACAACATTATTCAGAAAGGATAATCACGTTATTTTGAAAAATCTCATTGTGTCTATACAGAACTAGATTCGCTCATTAAACGATGAGCTCATGTACTATTTATTTCCCATAAACAGGTATATATTAACTACTACGAGGAATAAGTAAGTTACAAAAAGCCAATAAAAGGAAACCAAGTTAATTACACATGAAAAG
This sequence comes from Nephila pilipes, assembly GCA_019974015.1. Lineage (NCBI taxonomy): Eukaryota > Metazoa > Arthropoda > Arachnida > Araneae > Nephilidae > Nephila > Nephila pilipes. The sequence continues at coordinate 290,214 of BMAW01033529.1, read as the reverse complement.
CATGTTCATTTCTTTACGTAATTACCACTGACTTGATGATATGTTCAATCCATCTCCCTAAGAGTTGTCAATACCTGCTGCACAAAATCCAGGACTTCTCAAAGTCATAGTATATCTATCGGTACTAAGTTCGCAATTACAATTAAGCAAGTTCGATCAAATGCACTGGAACTACTCAGACTAAGAGGGAATGTGAAAATTTAACCGTCTTCAATACTCGAGTACAATATAATGGGATGGCCTGGTTGAACAAGATCATAGCAATATGAGATTTGCTAAGATTAACCCACATTTGCAGATCGGATTAGGAATTCGTTGCACATCATTTAGGATACGGGAAACTCTAATCCCAGACCTGTGGCATAGCGCCAAGCGCATCCAGAATTTAAGTATTTGAAGGCAAAGAAGAGATCTACCATATTATCATGAGGTGACATTTTGGTCGGTTAATAGTGATGAGAGATAGACCCAGTTTCATCCTAATTATTATCAGACATATACCAGTTTATTTGGAACAATTTACTCTATTCCAACTCTCATGCTAAGACCCATTTATTGCATACACTCATGTAAACATTTTTCCACCCTGTATAGCCAGTTGTTCGGTTTCCCTAGTTTGATGACTCTCAAATTGCAATCCAAGGCCCTAAATTCTGTAAGTGGGTGTTTTGCTACGTTTAGGAGATTCTAAAGCCTTATATGATGTGATGTGGAAATAGGAGAGTCAAAATACCAGCTCAGGTGTCGTCACTTCATCACTGAACGCTGACTAAACCTACGAAGGTCGTCACCAACAGCCTTCCAATACTATGAAGTGATATGAATTTCAAATCCCTTCCAGATCATCACGAGACCAATAGATCCGAGCACTTGTGGTTAGAATCCAACACCCTAGTACACATGATGATTAGACAAAACACAAAATACATGTAACACCTGGATACGAAAGGAATGAAAGAAGCTTAAAAAAAAAAAAAGACGCCTTAGAAATTGAGTTAAAATCCGAAAAAAGAGACCAATTATTTTGCAATTTATTTCATTTATAATAATCTTTAAAAAAGAATTCTGATGCAGTTCCAGAAAGGAAGAATTTTAATTTGTGCGACGGCAAGTCTTGACTAGAAAGGTCTAATAGCAATTTGGATCACAGTTCAGTGTTCCAATTTCACGTATTCATATGACAAATCTATGGTTCCAAGTTGACGTATTTAAATGTTTTGTTGCGATTCCATTTGTCAATAATATTTTTCCGTATTATTCCAATTTTAGTGATTTTACAATACTTGGTTGAGTAACCAACCGATTGGGAAATACATTTAGGGTGTTTAATTTATATTTATTTATTTTGCTTACTTTGCCATAATATAAAGCTGTGACTAGCACTAAACTTCCAACTTCCATTAGCTGTTGGCAAATGTTACATCAATTGATTGACATTTTATCGGGGGACGTTAACTACTTACGCAACGATTTTATTATAAAGTGATTTATTTATGCTCTATAGATGGATAGATAACAGACATGTCTCCATAGCGGGTCTTTCAGATGTAACCGATTTAATTAAACATTACCAACTGGCAAATAATCTTTTTTTGGAAATTATAGACGCAGAAGGCAATATTTTGCATTCGCAGTGTTGTGGCAAATAGAGAAGAAGGAAATCAAAAAAATTTTGGCATAGAGCGTCTTCAGAAATCATTTGAGAGCACGATTCCAGATGTCACAATATTATTTTATTTTTCAAATTTGAGTAACTACTTCCTTTTGATAAAGAAGAGACACATTGCTCCCAGTTTTCAAAACCGCCTATGTCTAGAATAAACAAAACATAAGAAACACAATTTTATGCGACACTTTCTTTAGCTGTGCAAGTCGCCATTCTGTGGAATACCAACCTTCTACACACACACAAAAAAAGAAACAGAAACTCCCTTTCGACATCTTTCAGCTCAGTACATTCACAACCACGAATAACATAATTGCTTTACATGTGACATGATACAGATGCTACCACAAATTTCGTAGGGAGGAATGCAGTACAGTATTTTTTTGCCCTATACCTACCCCTCCTTCATTTTATCCAAAACTGAATAAATTCATGAATGAAACTTATTGTACAGTTGCTCGATAGGCTATGAGGTACCAAACTAAAATTCTCAATCCTTATTGTATTGACAAGAGACCAGATGCAAAGGAATGCAGGGGAAGGAGAGAGGTTCAGAGGATTCACCTGGCAATGTGCCATGCGATTAGAATGTGGGGTGTGCGTTTGAATGGAGAGAATAAAGTTTTCTGTTTACAGGCACTCAAGAGAGTGGGATGACAGTTGCTTTCTGATAAGTTTTTCAAAGAAGGTTCATCGTTAAAATTACGAAAATAGAAATTTGTATATAAAAAATTGTAAATGATAAACTTCTTTTGTAACGAAGACTTGAAGAATTTGTGTAATTCATTCCTTTTATAAATTCAAAAATGTATTGTTTATCTTTAAAATGTTTCTATTTGGAAAATTTCTAAAAGAAAATATCATTGCATAATACTCAATTAAAATCGTTGATAACCTGTAACATTATTAATCAAGATGAAATGGTTGAAAATAAAATTTTTGAGCTGATGTGTAGAGTATTTTCTAAAGCACTTTAAAATACAATATTTCAAATCAAAAATAATTATTTTGATAATCAGCTTACAAAATGTTTGACTGAGAATAGGTAGGTAGCCTACTTAATTACTAAAAAGCAACACATGCAAACTTTCACAATCTTGAAGATTTCAAAATTTCTTCATAAGATTATATTTTTTAAATTCCTAAAAATAAAATTTATCTCCTTAACTAGGTTAAATTACAGATACAAATAGAAAACATTTAATCTATTGAAATAAGTCAGAAAAATTCAGAAAAATCAATCAAAAAAAATTAAAAAAATTCTAGAAAAGTTTGCAAGACCAGATTTAGCTACCCAAAAGCGTTTTTTTTTTTTAATAGTATTATAAAAATTACTCAAATGGAATTAAAGTAAACGATGAAATATCGAGAAATGGACAATAGTAAACTTTTCCCGATGTAAAAATTAAAGCAAATGATAAATTATTAAATTGAATATATTTAAGCTAAATGCTGAATTGAAATAAACGATAAAAAAAAAAAAAAAAATGAAAAAACAATTTGATACGCCGAAAGTGATACATCTAAAACAGCACACTCTTAGACAGCTAATAATGAAGTAAATATTAAAATCCTTTGACCCCAAAACATTCAAAGAAGGAAGCCAAACTAAAAAAAAGACTATAGTTTGAAATTCTTGAGGGGAAAAAAAAAAGTCTACTTCTGCTTAAAATTGAATAATGTTATTTGATGAGCAACATTTTCTAAATATACAACTCATTTCCGAATTGGTCAATTTCTTTTCATACATAAATAATTTTAACATTTTTTTTTAATTTTGATAGAAAATCTATAGTTTACATTGTACGTTTAAAGTATACATTACATATTTAATGGATATTTTTGATTTTAAAGACAAAGAGAGAATACTCAGAAATCATAGTTATTTATATATATATATATATATTATGAAAGCACAAACCTCTTTATCAATAAAGCGGATGCTTTATCTATCAGAAAAGTGTTTCGAGTTCCCATCAATTTCTTCAGTATTAAGTGAAGACAGTCTTATATCATATAACGATTTTTTACATTTATAATCGACCTTACTTCTTTATGAAAAAGTGTTTTCAATTTTTATCAATTTCTTAAACATAATAAAATGATAAAAGCTTCAATTATTCAAATTCCTTTCATATATCCTCACATTATAAATACTTTAATTTTTATAAAGAAGTTAAAAATATATTTTCGCTATCGCTACAGTTCAAATAAAATTATTCCCAAGGTAAATTATTTGCGATGAGTTTTTTTTTTTAAAAAAAAAAAAAAAAAAAATTATTTTTCTAAAAAAAAAAAAATTATTAAAATTTTTTTTTAAAAAAAAAAAAAAAAAAGCATGTCCATTTTCTCTGACTCTAAAAATGTACAACATTATTCAGAAAAGATAATCACGTTATTTTTGAAAAATCTCATTGTGTCTATACAAAGCGATTCGCTCATTAAACGATGAGCTCATGTGTATTTCTTATTTATCAACATTGCTAAAACAGGTATATATTAACTACTACGAGGGTAAGTAAGTTACAAAAGCCAATAAAAAAGGGGGAAACCAAGTTAATTACATGAAAAGCATGTTCATTTCTTTACGTAATTGCCACTGACATTGATATGTTTAATCCATCTCCCTAAGAGTTGTCCAATACCTGCTGCACAAAAATCCCAGGACTGCTGTCAAAGTCAACTACGTATATCATGTTCAGTGTTACCATGGTGCAATTTAAGTGAAACAAACAGTTGATAATGCACTTGGAACTACATCCAGACTACATGGGGAATGTTGAAGAAATTTAAACCGTAACTTTTCAATATTTTCTCGAGTAAATATAAATGTATGAGGACTGGCCCTGTTGTTATGGAACAAGACTCATCGAGTCAATATGCCCAGATGTTTGCTTTGAATTACACCCCAACATTTTGGCAGATGGTTACAATAGGAGATAGCGCGCGCGCACACACAATCCCAATTTCAGGAAATAAACGAACAAAACTCTTGAGAATCTCCAAACACTGTCGGCATAACCTTGCCAAGCGACGGCACCTCCATGAATTTAAGTATTTGAAGGCAAAGAAGAATGCTACCATATCATAGAGGTGCATTTTGATTCGGGTTTAATAGTGATGAGAGAGAACCCAAGTTTCATCCTCAGTAAATTATTCCAGACATATACTGATTTATTTGGAAGCAATTTACTACTGATTCCCAAACTCTCATGCTAGACCCATTTATTGCATTACACTCATGTAAACATTTTTCCAACCCTGATAGCCGAGTTGTTCCGGTTTCCTATTTGTGAGCTCTAAATTGCAATCCAAAGGCCCTAAATTCTGTAAATATTGGGTGTTTCTGTACGTTTGATGGAATTAAAGCCTTATATGATGTGATGTGGAAATAAGGAGAGTCAAATACCAGCTCAGGTGTCGTCTTCATCACTTGAACGTGACTAATAACTACGAAGGTCGTCACCAACAGCCTTCCAATACTATGAAGTGATATGAATTCAAATCACTTCAGATATCACTGTGACTAATAGATCCGAGCACTTGTGGTTGAATCATAACACCCTGTACATGATAGTTAGACAAAACAAAAATACATGTAACCTGGATGAAAGGAATGAAAGCTTAAAAAAAAAAAGACGCATGGAAATTGAAGTTAAAATCCTGAAAGAGACCGAATTAATTTTTGCAGTTATTTCATTGTATGAAATTTTTGAAAACACTTCCCTGAATGCAGCAAAAGGGTTCCCAAGACATATTGAACAGTATTTTAATGTTTGTTTGCGACCTTCAACGAAGTGTCTATGGACTCCCCCCCCCCCCGAACGCAAAATATGTAGTGTTCCGTCAAATTATTTTCCTTTCCAAATGTTTTATGTTGATTTTTTGTTACTTTTCCATTTGAAAATCTTGGTTGAGTAACCAACCGATTGAAATAATTTAGGGGTGTTTCAATATTATATTTATTTATTTTGCTTACTTTATGCATAATATAAACATTCACTGCACAAACTTCCAACTTCCATTAAGCTGTTTGGCGATAGTTTACATCAATTATTGACATTTTATCGCGGGGGACGTTAACTTACTTACGCAACGATTTTACATTATAAAAGTGATTTATTTATGTATCTCTATAGATGGATAGATAACAGACATGTCTCCGTAGCGGAGTCTTTCGATTGCTCCGATTTAATTAAACATTACCAACTGGCAAATAATCTTTTTTTTAGGTATAGACAGCTTCAGGCAATATTTTGCATTCGCAGTATTTGTAATAAAATATAGAGAAGAAGAGGGGGAAATCAAAAAAATTTTGGCATAGGCGTCTTCAGAAATCATTTAGGGAGGAGCACGATTCCAGATGTCACAATATTATTTTATTTTTCAAATTATGGTAACTACTTCCTTTTTGATAAGAAAGACACGTGCTCCCCCCCCCGTTTTCAAAACCCGCCTATGTATCTAGAATAAACAAAACATAAAACACAATTTTATGCGACACTTTCTTTTAGCTGTGCAAGTCGCCATTCTGTGGAAATACCCAACCTTTTCACACACACACACAAAAAAAAAAGCTTAAGAAACTCCCTTTCGACATCTTTCAGCTCAGTACATTCACAACCACGAATAACATAATTACTTTACGCATGTGACATGATACAGATGCTACCACAAAAACTCGTAGGGAGAGTCGATACGAAATGCCAAACGATTTTTTTGCCCTATGCCTACCCCCTCCTCCTTTTTATCCGCTGAATAAATTCATGAATGAAACTTATTATGCGAATTTATAAATAGGCTATGAGGAATACCCAGAAAAACTAAATTCTCAATCCCCTGTATGACAAAGACGGAGAGTAAAGGGAATGCGGGGAAGGGGGGGAGAGGAGTTCAGAGAGAATTCACCTGGCAATGTGCCATGCGCGATTAGAATGTGGGGTGTGCGTTTGAATGGAGAGAATAAAAGTTTTCTGTTTACACAGGCACTCAAGAGGAAGTGGGATGACAGTTGCTTTCTGATAAGTTTTTCAAAGAAGGTTCATCGTTAAAATTACGAAAATAGAAATTTGTATATAAAAAAATTACCTTAAATGAAGATAAACTTCTTTTGTAACGAACTTGAAGAATTTGTGTGATTCATTCCTTTTATGAAATTCAAAAATGTATTGTTTATCTTTAAAATGTTTCTATTTGGAAAATTTCTAAAAAGAAAAATATCATTTTTAATAATGCCAATCAAAAAATCGTTGATAACCTGTAACGATAATCATAAGAATGGAATGGTTGAAAATAAAATTTTGAGCTGATGTGTAGAGTATTTTCTAAAAGCACTTTAAGAAAAATAATACAATATTTCAAATCGAAAATAATTATTTTGATAATCAACACACAAAATGTTTGACTGAGAATGAGTAGGTAGCCTACTTAATTACTAAAAGCAACATGCAAACTTTTTCACAATCTTGAGGATAATTTCATTCTTCATAAGATTATATTTTAAATTCTAAAATAAAATTTATCTCCTTAACTAGGTTAAATTACAGATACAAATGAAAACATTTAATCTATTGAAATAAGTCAGAAAAAATTCAAAATTAAAATCAATAAAAAAAAATTAAAAAGTTCTAAGAAAAGTTTTGCAAAGACCAGATTTAGCTACCCAAAAAGCGTTTTTTTTTTAAATAATTATTATAAAAAATTACTCAAATATCAGAATTAAAGTAAACGATGAAATATCGAGAAATGGACAATAGTAAACTTTTCCGATATTAAAATTAAAGCAAACGATAAATTATTAAATTGAATATATTTAAGCTAAATGTACTTACAATTGAAACAAACGATAAAAAAAAAAAAATGAAAAGTGATTTGATACGCCGAAAGTGATACACCTAAAACAATAGCCTCTTAGGTGGCTAATAATAGTAAATAAATATTAAAATCCTTTGACCCCAAAACATTCCAAGAAGGAAGCCAAACTAAAAAAGACATAGTTTGAAATTCTTGAGGGGGGAAAAAAAGTCTGCTTCACAGCTTAAAATTCTGAATAATGTTATTTATTTTCAGTCATATCTTGATTCCAGTTTATATATGAATTAAGGTAATACATAAATCGATAAGTAAAATACTTAATTTTTATATTTGTTTCACTTCAATCCAATAAAAAAAATTGAGAGAAATTTATTAAGACATATGTTTGAAAATTGAGTTCAATATCGGTGAAAGCAGGTATCAGATAATAAAATAAATTGCAGCAGGTAATAAAATATATTGCAAATATTTTATTTTAATCCAATAAAAAATTTCAAGGGAAAATTTATTATGACGTATTTTTGAAAAATAAGTTCGTTACTGGTGAAAGCAGATATAAAAAATATACGCAAAATTAAGATAATTTTTTGAAAAGTGGTCAGGTACGACATTTTGGAGTTAATTAAAACAATAGCATCTTGGATGGCTAATATATATTGTTTGTCTTAGAATGTGAATGTTGTCGATGGATGTCATCTATTCAATATCTTAAAGATAATTTAATACATTTTTTGGTACTCAAGCACCCCTCCCCTCAAGCCCGTAACTACTTGCGCATACTATAGTATTGTATTGTCATTGGAGTTACACGTGTATTCAAAATTTAAGCTCGATCGGATGTTTGAAAATGGGTTAAAATTCGAGTTCAAATTTTGAAATCTCTCTGAAAAGATATACATCCGTATCAAAAGAGCAAATTAAATAAAAGCTTGTAATTAAACCAGACCAACATACATAAAACTATTCAAAAGACATTTTATGGTTTATTTGAGTTACAAAAAACTATCCAACGAATATCCTTTGGAAGGATTGAATTCATATTCCCACCCTATACATTACAATCACCAAAAGGCAAAAAAAGCCTTTGAACACCAATCCTACTAAGAACCATCCCTTGTTCCCATCAGCCATAAAACGACACCGGAGAACAAAGCAGCATTCACTTGATCCTGACAAGCGTTTAACACTCTTTCTGCCATCCTCATAAAGTTGGCGTGGGCAAGATATTGAGTTCCTCGAAGAGTTACGGGACAAATTTATCGTTCCCGAAGCCCTTCAGCCACGAATTTACGACAGTTGGCCCTCACGCCATTCATCAGACTTTCCCTATCAGGTACTTGACGGTGTAAAAAAACTGCGATGGTCATTGCCTAGTTTACACCTCCGTGGCCTTTATCAAGAGACGATTTAGTGCACCAGGAAAGATATCCTCTTTTGAGAGCTCTCTCAATGGACTTCTCTGTCTCGTTGATGGAAGGATATCTTGTGTTTCGGGGTCATTCAGATTACGGAATGAATGACTTTGTGGGAAGGTTTTCATGATCGAGGCTCTGGAGACAGTAGATATTGAGGTGTTTGAGATGGTGATTTTATGATTAAGAATTCAAAAAATGACTATAAATCTATGAACTCTGAATGTATATATTTTTGAGGTGTGAGTTAAATGGTTATGAAAATTTGGGCCAAAAGGCAAAATTGTGGTCTTTTCCAATTTTTTTCAACTAGGAGATCCGGATGAATTAATATCATTGATTTGATACAGAAAAAAAATTACTTTCTGTGTTATTCATAAATGAGATTTGGTTTCATTAACATCTACTTAAAGCAATACGAGAGCTATTAGAGAGGGTTTTTTCCCCCTTGAGACACGATTTAATAACAATGACATCAGCGCTGGTATCTCACTTTTTTTTTTTTTACCTCAAGTGCTTACATTCTTTAGCTAAATACGAGTTTTCCAGCCACAAGGTACCTAGCTGATCTTCACCTTTCAAATGGCGTTTATTGTCCTTGGTAAACATGAGTGATGCACTTTCAGAACACCAAGCGATCTTTCCTTATTTTCGACCCTCCTCCTTTTTGTCAATCAACATTTACCTTCCTTCATCTCACGTCTAAATCACAGATTAATATTTGTTACAATAATTTACAATTGGGTGCGAGATTCAACCGCAGTTCATTATATGAGGATCGGGGATTAGTTGCTCGAAATATAGATTACTACAGATTTCTTGGCGCAGCTTAGACAAGTATGAGCCTTGTTTTATTTAAACCTACCTCATTATATTCATATCACGTGAGGATTTTGAAACTCAAACCCCATTAAAAGCCCCAAATGACCATTGTTTCAACGAGGATTTGAATTTGAACATCGCGAATAACGTAGCACGTGACAATGACCATTCCGCTGTCTCGTAAGCGGGATACAGGTCCATTGATTAATTATATATATGAAAACTGATCAGATTAATTTTATATAAAAATAATATACTAAAATAAATGAAAAAGATATTATAACCGTCCAATTTCTTTTAAACAGTGATACAGATTTAAATGTGTAACTTTTTTACAAGTATCGAATACGAAATTTTTTTTCCGTGCAAGTCTTCTGAAACTGCTAGCATATATCTATAACTGAATCATTAATAGTAAGTTGTATCTCTCCCTAAAAAATATCTTTAAATACAAAACTCAAGCTTATGAATCATTAATGTAAAGGGAGTCTAGAATTGCTTTTTTTAAATTGCAGTTATTCTATCCTTATCTTTGGCATTTTAAATACGAAGCTAAGCTCTAAAAGGTCAATTGCTTGTTTGGATAAAACAGGTGAGTTCAAATGGGAAAAAAATATCTGTCAGTAATTCTAGCAATGCAAGTAGGATAAAACCTCATTTTCGGATTTTGAATACTTCGATAACCTCAAAGAAAAAAAACATCTAGAGAATTTTCCCATGGTAGAGCAGATCATCTAGTTAAGTGCCTATAAATAATTTTCAAACAAGCGGTTAATCAAACTCCCGTATCAAACACTTGACTAACCCCAACAGTCTTTGCCAGTTTAGCACTCTTCTCAAAGCCTTTATCGGCCAGGATATGAAGCACCAAAAAGATTATTTTTTGAGAGCTTTTCAATGGACTCCTCTGTTTTTAATACATTTAGCTGCGTAGAGATTAAAACGGAATGCCATAAAATTCATGACCTTGTAGGAAGTTTTTACAACCATGATTTTGTAATAATAATTAAGAGTGTTTGGGAAAGCAGTAGCAAATTTTTTTTTAAAAAAATTAAGATATTCTTTCATAGGTGATAATAATTTGCACACGGAAACAGTCTTGAAGAATATGGCTAAAAATAAGATGATCAAAAAAAAGGGGTTGTTATCACATCATAACCAACACGTCAATCACTTCGTTAACGAGCAACTCTGAAAAGACAAATTATCACAATCTTCTTTTATAAAGAAACGAAGGTTAAAGACCTAAGAGAGTCTGTAACAAGTCAATTTTTTCAAAAAATTTTAACTAATTATATTTTTAAATAATATCAGTTTTAATTATAATGCAAACAGTAACCTGGTAGTCACTCCCATATATTTATATTAATATTTACCGAACTATGAGATGTACTGCTGGCAAGTTTCGATAAGAATCTACAGAAAAACTTTTTTGACTGGCAGGCGTGAAAAAGATGATTCTTACGACTCGAGACTAGAAATATTAATAAGTGCATGTAATGAATTTTTCTTTCTTGACACTTCCGAATCCATTACGCAGAGAAGCACAAAAACCAATACAGGGCTGTAGATTTAATTAAATGACACTGTAAAAATGATGATAAGCAACTGTATAAGCAAATCATTGAAAAATAGCAACAAAAAGTACCTCCAATCGATCAGTACCTATTTCATACACTGACAGGTTTAATATGGTTAATAATAAAACAAAAATAAAGTTACTGAAATAAGGAAAATATTTATTAACAATCAATTTGTAACCACGATGCAATGGAGACAATATCATAGCTTTAAAAAGAATACACAATCTAATGATCAAGCAAATCAATACAATCTAAAAACTACAAGATACACTCCCCCCCAGACACAAATTTAAAAAAAAAATGCAATTTAAAATCATAAATACAACAATATATGAATAGGCAGCGTGTGGCGTTTCTGTATTAAATTTCTAAATAATTTTTTTCAACCTAAACGAAATATTGCGTGCATTTATTGAATAATTATAGCGATTATTTGAATTTTGTATAAATATAATTGTGATTACTCGAAATATTAATATTTTTTTAGGAAATTCTCGTTTGCAATCCCTATTGTCGCGAAATTCACTTTCCGAATATTACATTTCAACACAATGTCACAACAGAAACCTTATTGCAATTAAATTCTTATTCAAACAGCATGTAATAGTTATTTTTAAATCCAAATTAAAACCCAACACTACAAAAAAAATTATCAGCATTAACATATAATTTTTTAAAATTATTTTATGTATAAGTATATCAGTAAATGTTTACGACAAAACTAACATTTTTTTTTAAAGTAAACAAAATTCATTTTTGTATTTTCGTGGGTACCTTAATTTAATCATCACTGACATAAATTTAAGTACAAGAAGAACATATGAGAACACTCCGTTTATATGAAGCTTTTTCAGGGTAAGGGTGCGCTGATGAATGTGCTTTGAAATCGAAATCACTATGGATAAAACCAAGCATTTCCATTTCCAAATCCTAACATATTTACGCACTTAACTGTCACGCCTCCGAGGTTCTAACGAGTAATTCGGTAGCGCTCAGCAAGCACATTTTTTTTACGTACCTCGGCCATTTCTTCCAGTGGATTTGCCAAAAAAGCATCTACGGAAAACAATCCACCCAAAAAACATTTCTTTCGGATTATCTTTGTCCATAAACACCCAGAACAATACGACAACGGAATCCTTCCCCAACATTTCAAGCCTTGGAGAGGCACTTGAGAGAGGCAGAAATCATTCTCAAGTAGAACAAATAGGGCAGTAATGTGTTCTGAAAAGGCTCCTGCTTCTAAAAAAGTCACACGAAATTTCTTCTTTTTTTCCCCCCGTTTGGAGGGTGGAGAAAAGGGGAAGGGGGAAGAATCTTCGCACTCGCATAAATATGAACCTCTGCATTTTCGGGGTAGATAAGAAGGGGAGGGCCGATAAAATTCGATGAAAGAGAGAAGAGAGCAGGGCTCTTGAGATGCTCTCTAAAGAATAAACTGGCTTACATAGCAGTTACGATTTTTCTAGGGGTGCTCTCTTGAACCCCAATGGCGCTACTGGATGCTTCGATATCCAAACATCGTTTGTAAATAATCATATGTTTGTCTTTGAGCTTGGATGTTATGTGACAACAAACCTTGTATTTATTTTACTTTATTTAAATTCTCACTAGAAATTTGACTCAGATCTGCCACGACAAGACAGACATGTTGATAGAATTAAAGAAAAGGAAAAGAGCACCTTGAAGGCTATAAGTTCGAACTTCATTTTAAACAAAAACTGTCTGTTTTGATATAAATAGAACTTAATTACTTAAGACTGTCTTCGTTTACGCTTACGAAGCAAGAATCAAAATGGGTACATATTTTCATATTCAACAAAATATTCCAACGTCACTAAAAATTCTACAGACTATAACGCATAAATATGTCCTTTATAATACTTACGTGTATTTATTAAAATTTAGAAATGTTTAAAAAATAAACAATTTTTGAGTTTAATTAATACAGTTAAAAATTCATTTAACTTAAAGCTATCTAAGATGTAACATGAAACCTATTTCATACAGGAAAAATGGAATTAATAAAAAAGAAGTGATAAATATAATAAAATATGCTTCTCGGCATAGTATAGTGAAATCGAAATATTACATTAGTGTTGGAAGCAGGTTTTTCATCCGAAATGTGTTTTGGAAAGAATTATAATACTTAACATTATTTGACATTTACGTAAATTTTGAGCGCTATTTTTCTCCGGCATCAAATTCATCTGTGCGGATGCGTGTTGGAATACGTGAATAATTATGAAAACTGGCTTAATTCCAGCCAAACGTGCATCAGTCATTTCAAATTCAATTACCATTTGGCGAAAATAGTTATAGGATTTTTAAATATTTATCAAAAATCTCTGAGCAATGTATACTTTACAATAACGAGAAAATAATTCATTTGTCTCGATTCACGAAAAATTTCGTTAGTTGGCCATTTTCTCATTTTCTTGCGGCCACGGTAGCTGAGTGGGCATGGTCGCGAATTCATGGCCGATGTTGTTTTCACCATGGGTTTGAGTCAATGTCATTAATAATCCGTCCTGTTAACACGTTAAATCTATCGAGAATCCAAGTTCTCCCAAAGGCGTAGTGTGAAAGTTTGGATAGGGAGGGGCCAGCTCAAGTGTCGTGCTTGTCACTTGACCGAGACTCAGAATTAAGAGGTTCGTCGCCAATAGTCCTCGTGTTGCTTTTAAGAGTGACGTCAATAAACGATCGATCTAATTTTCTTCGCACATTATATATGTATGAATATGGTACTAAGCTTCAATAAAAATGAACGAGATATTCTAATAGAGTCATTTTATACAATGCAAATCTGAACAGTCTGTACATCTTTAATATAAAACCTAATTATATTTTACGCACAAATAGTTCACTGAACGATTCGCGCTTGCTCACTATACTACACAACATTCAAACTACATACAATATATACTTAAGCTACATTTTAGGCCGCTTTAAATAAAGCTGATAGCTTATAACGATGTGTTTAAGCATTCATGCATAAAATATGCTTCTTCATATTTCCTAAAATTACCATTAAGGACAGATTATAAGAACCAATATTCAGAGGGTGAAAGAGTCGCAGGGCAATAACAAACCCATTTCCCATGTCCGACCTGAAGATAATGGATGATTAATATTCAGAGAGTGGACTCGCCGTTCCTTATCAAGTCATGCGAGAGAGTGTTATGATACTGGTTCGCGACATCGTGAGCAATTCACACGACAACAAGCCATTCGCTGGCCATTCATCGTATGCCAAACGAAAATTTACATTCTAAAATCACGATTCCTTCTGAATCCTCAGTGAGTTCCGCGGGCATAATTGGGATGATAGTAATGAATCTCTAATCTGTCCCTTGCACGATTTCGATAGGAAAAGTCGGTAATTGTAAATTTCATTCATAAGAGATTGAAAGGAAATAGATTTCCAGACAATAAAAAATGTAGAAAAAACGAGAGTTTAATTCTTCGATATCACGACGTGCTCGTACGTTCGATCAAGTTACCGTATTTTAAGTTTTATTGGCTCTTTAGGAGAAAATATCGGAATAGTCCTCATGTATTCTTCCACATATATTTCTAACGAAATGAATATGAGAAAAGACGAATCACTTTTTAAGTAAATACTGATTTGTTCCACGATATTCTTCCAAAAGAAATAATTTTAAAATTGGAAATAAATCAGGTTTACCATTGAACTTAGTTATAGGGTCGAGAAATTCCTTTGAAACCATTTTCTTTTGAACAAATATCACGATCTACAGCTAATATATATATTTTTTAAATTTCTCTACCTTCTTTCAAAAGTGACCTTCATTAAAAAATACATTTCTAAGAAACCGATAATTACATCGTTAAAATCTAAAATGTAAAGGATAATGTTCCTTACCTGTTTTATTAGTATTGTGATTCATTGAACTTTTCCGCTTTTTTCTTAAGATATCAAATACTTATATTATGTCAATTAATTTAATTGATATGTCAACTTAAATCGATAATTTACAAATATTGTTTTAAAAAAGGTTTAGTTGAATTATTAAAAAAAAAAAAAATTAGGAAATAAAATTTATTAAAATATTATGGAGAAGGCGTGGTTTATAAAGATTCTGATCATTTTATATAAGAAACCAAACTTTTAATACCGAACTCGTCAACACTTTTGGGATAGAAAATTATAAACGTTTTGTAATGTGAAAGTAGAGGTTTATTGATGCAAGAGCCAAATCTGGTTATGCTGCACCAAACAATGTGTATTTGTGATTTAGAGTTAGAAATAGGAAAAGAAGAGAGAGAGGTAAAAATTGGTTGACAAGGAGGAACGAATTTAGAGAAGGTTCACTAGGGTATCTCGAGATTAAGTTCTGTAAAGAGTCTGTAAAAACATACTTAATTTTCTTTTCGTTAAATGTCAAGGGAGGACAAGTGTAAATGTTGAGTTTCGTGTGGATCCCATTGAAAATTTAAATCCACATCTTTTTATTAATTTAAAGTTTTTTTTCACAAAATAAGCTCGTGCTTAAATTGCTGTCAACGCATTTATCAATTATACAAATTTTTAAAAAAAATTGACCGAAGATCTTCTACGAATAATACACTTTTTATTAATCGATTTTTTATACATTTTTGTAAAAATTTCCAGTAAAAATTTTGATGAAATAATTTTGTACCTTCTTTCTGTTACTTATATTTTCTTGTATATAGATAGTTTACATAGTACTATACATGCGTAGAATATACAGCTAGATTAATTAAATTTGAATTTATGCATTTACATTTAAGTAACTATGGCGTGACTTTTTATAATGTGTGAAAAACCGAAATACAGCTCTCACTGATCTCATGTGCACCCACCACTATTACATAACCCTGAAACTTGAAAATGCAGTTGAAAGGATAGAAAGTGGATTGACAATCTTCTAGTCATAAAATGAATCAAATTAACAGTCAAGAAGTTCTCAATTGCAGGTCTAGGAACACCCGCATGTGTTGAAAAGTGTTAAGTTGCCCTGTCAACACTTCTAATTATTCCAGATGGTATTCCTCATAACTTAACAGAAGTCAGAGACAATCAGTACTGAGAGACTTTCAATGCTTCAGCTCCTACACATCTGCAGCAATTGCCCTCTAAGAAAAACACAAATAAAAAGGAGAGAGAAAGAATAAACAGTGGATTTGTGGGATGTCCGAGACAATGTCAAATGAGATTTAAGTTTATACGAGGGAAGTTTCAAAAAAAAGAGAAGAGTATGCAAGATAAGAAAATTATGCTAATTTGTGTAACTTTTATACAAATAGTAGCACGTATATATATATCGTATTCAAGATTGTGCATGAAGCAATTTAAAGTTTTTAAAAAGATTTTATGAATTGCGCCATCAGCAATACCGTGAATTACTTCCTCAGGGGTGCAGAATTACAGTGGAAATTGTTACTGTTTAAGAAAGGTACCACAGTACATGCCTATTTTTTCTAACAGTTACATCACAGAATAGAATGTAGTAAAAATTTCAACCTATCATGAGGTCAACATACAAAGCACGACAACCCAGCCACCACACATACAACAGAACACTAGAGTCATGCCACAAAACTAACGACTCAGATGAACGCGTTCACATTCACCCCAGGTTCCAATTTTCCTCCGCATCAGTCCATGGCATTGTGCGAGGAACCTCCCCACTTAGACCGAATGCTTCGATGAGCATGAAAAAAGTCCCGCACAACCCGCACGCATGTTTTCATACATTTTTACGCTAATTCCAGATAAAAGATTCACGATAATAGAAAGTCGCGTTGGGATGGGGGCATCTTTTGAACGAAAACTTTTTTTCCCACCACTCCCGAAATTCGATGCTTACCCGTGCCCTGGACTCGAATTCAATGACATCCCATGGTTCGGTGGGGTGCTTTTGAGAGGAGGAAAAGCACAGAAGACGCTATTTATTTATTTGTACCTTATTTTTTTATGCTTCCAGTTAAAAAGAAAATAACTATGCTTCTTGAAAAAAAAGTACATGTTTTACTTAACTTACGACCATTCGCATTTATGAGCACGGAAATAAAAATAACTACATTGAAAGCTACATTTCTTATAGTATGGTACATACTATAAATTTTCTATAATATGTGCAGTTTTTATAACCCGTCTAGATGGGAAAAAATGTTGAAAAATATGAATACGACTTACGATCAATCCGATTTACGACCAATTAATCGGAACGTAACTCAGTCGTACGTCGAAGATGTCTTGAATATACATTTTGAAGTTGAAAGAAGGTTGTGGTGATGTTAACAATTCTACTAGATATTGTTACTCCTTTTTTTTTTTTTTTTTTTTTTTTTAATATGTTTAACATTGGTATGAATATAGACAAGGCTTGAAAAAATAAGAAAAATTTAATGGGAAAGAATAAATGAGAAGATGAAATATAAAATATGAGTATATTCATGCGTGAAATGAAAAAATATATACATCTACTTTTTACTAGTCAAAATTTAAATGATTTTATTTATTTATTTTCTGAAAAAATACTTTACTCTCATTCTGAACTTTTTAATGAGACAATTCAAATGAGTAATCGTTTGTAAAGAATGCTCTAATGTTCACATATTTACACAACATGTGCTTATTTACTAAAGAGATTATCACCTTTTTTTATACAGTGGAACTAATCACAGTTTTGAATAAATACGAATCAAAACTAGAGTGAAATAAATGTGAATCAAAACAAAATACACATATAAAACATGGCATAGAACTGTCTAGTTTTTAACTTGTAGGTAAATATACGAAGGGATATCTTAAATGTTTAATTATTTCTAGAAAATAACTGAGATACCTGCATAAAATTTGTATTGCATATTAATTTATCCTTACGTACAAATGATCGAAAATTAAAGCAATTCATGTTCATTTGTTTGGTTTCAGGAAGCCCTAGATTGCAGTAACCCACAGTATGGAGAAAACACAAGTTCAATCAGCTGAATTCTACAATGACAACCTTTGAAAGGTCAAAGGTCGCAGGAGAAAATGTATAACTCAGGATGGTGAATTAGCAATTTAGTCTTAAAGATAATTCATAAAATTTTTTTTATTCCGATTCTTTTCAGCAATAATTTAAACTTTACAACACCCCCTGGATTATAATTAAAACTTTATAATACTTCGGATTACACTTCCTCCTACGGCTTATGGAAACCAAACATTAACAGCTTAAATTTACAACATTATGTACATAAGAAACAAATAATATGCAGAATGCTTTTTATCCAGATACATCTAAGCAATTTCTTAGTAATAATTAAACATTTGCGATATCTTCTTATACCAGTAAGAATACGAGACAAAGTAGATGATGAAATCTGAGGTATTTTTATAATAAGTTTTTTCGCATAAAGAATTCCTTGAGACATCTGAATTGATATGGAAACTTCATCCATCGCAGAAAATGAACAAATACAAAAGAGTGGACCTATATTTCTTACACAGAATTTATCAGAAACATAAAAAACACAAGAAGATATAATTTTTTATGCCCCCATTAATATCATATTAAATGTAATAATTAAAATAATTCATATTGATGAATTAATAAAACAATGCGATTAGTCTCTTACAGAAATAATAGAAAACTAATAATTTTAGAAACAGTTAATTGGAAAAAAAAATATCAGCAGTTTAAAGGCAGAACCAAAGAAATATCAAAGTAAAAAGCAATGTTTTCTGCTTCCTCAGAATATAAATTCACAAAAGAAATATTAGAAGCAAAGACAATACAATTTAAAAATCCTTTTTTAATCATTATTCACCACCGTATCAAATATTTCTAGGTAATCACATCATTGATTGATTGATTGTTTAGTAACGTCGCACTTTGAAACAATACAAGGGCATTGGCGACGAACATCATTAATTTAGAACCTCGGTCAAGTGACAAGGACGAAAAGAGAGCTAGATTTACCTCATCAAAATTTCCACACCACACCGACAGGAGGTCTTGGGGCCTCGACAAACTTAACGTATTTTAGCCTCACTTCATGGCAGGTCTTTAGTGAATCAGGCTCGAACGGAAACAACTCTGGCCGCGAGTTCGTGACCATGACCACTAGACTACTGCTGTCATAGATAATCACAGTATGTGAATATAAATTGAGATGACATCGGAACGACATAAAAATTCAGAGAAATGATAAATGAATAAGGAAAAGAGTGCTGAAACGTGCAAATATTCCACAGAAAGATGAGACGGATAAAAAAAAGAACAAATTTTTGGATTGCCTCTCTTTGTTCAGATATAGAAGATCACATTTTCACAGTAGGATATCTTATTACTATTCAAAACAAACTCTAAGATGTAAACTTCAACTTTAAAAAAAAAAGATGCTTGAGAACTAGGACGACAAGAATAGAGGCAGTCAAAGGATAGGGATTTTTAAATTTTCAAAAGAATGAGCTTAAGGATTGTTAGCAAACAGTGTTACCAAAACGTACCAAGAACAGATATATCATATATCTTCTGACTACCACTCCTTCAGCTTTGTTAAATATTTTTCAGTGAGTCATCTAGAACTGTGCATACTGAATTGATATCATAACTCCATTTGTTCACTAAGACGAAAGGGGCTGCGGTAGCCTAGTGGTCAAGGTCATGGACTAGCGGCCGGCGGCTTTCATTCACTCGGGGGTTCGATCCTTGGCCTTCAAAGACCCGCCGTGCAGCCGGGGCTGATGCACGTTAACTCTGTTCGGGGCCCAAAGTCCTCCCATTGGCGTGGTGTGGATGTTAGGAGAGGGGGGGTGCCAGCTCAGATGTCGTCCTCGTCACTTGACCATGGTTCGAAATTACGAGGTCCGTCGCCAATAGCCCTTGTGTTGCTTCTAGTGAGACGTAAATAAAAACTAAAAACTAAACTAAGACGAAAATTAAAATTTTCTCGATATAGACACAAATAACTGGTTTATAATCAACAGACAAATACATCTAAAGATGAAAACTGAAATAATTATTTCAGAAATTAGAAAAACAAGATTTGAATAAGATTTAGAATAGCTAAATTCCCAAGAGGAAAATCCAGTGGATTACGAATAATATCAAGTTACCAAACAGCATTCTGAGCAACATCATAAATGCATCATCATTTGACGGCTGTAGCTACATTTGCATATCAAATGTTGCTGAATGTTTCATCATGAACCCCCCAGAGTTTAGAAATTTGAGCTCAACATTCACAGACCAGAAGCAGAACGGAGGGTAAAAAAAATTTGATTCAATTCAGTATTAAAAAACTCCACTGGAAGCTCCAACAGATGGTACCACAAGGGATGAGGGAGATGCAGCAACAAAAAAATGGGGTCACACCGATTCATACCGAGAAAAGCAGAAGAGAGAGAAGTGGGAAAAAAATCGTTTGGTTTCGCGCTTCCCTTTCCATATCTTGTCTGCAACAAGCTATTGGAAGTGGAAAAACATGTCATTCTCTGACCTCTTGACTGATGGCGAGGGAACGGTTGCAGTGATAAATGAAATAACTTTTTTCCTGCCTCCCTCGATAGGGCTTCTAATCGAGATGCCTGCGCCTGCCTTTAATGGTTCCAAATCTTTACAGGGAAGGGAAAAAAAAAACGTGCGCTCGTGCAACTTTTGTAGCACGATTCTAGGGGGTAAATTGAAGCACGCGGGGTACTTATGTCTATACATATTAGACAACGCCGCCTCCTGAACACTTAATATGTTTTGTTGGATACATAAAGTATGCATTCATTTAAAGATACACAGATTTATTCAGTAAATGGAAAGGGGGGGGAGTATTTATTTTCATTCTACGATTCTAAATAATACTCTATGCATATTATTTACTCTTTTTTTAACGACTTTCTTCTTAACGCGAAATTTTTCGACCCAGTTTGCTAGAATATAAATTAGCAACTATTTATGGGCCTCTAAGAGATCATGAATTCAAAGTCTTGGGGCACATCGAATTTCTGTCCGAGGTCGTCCGGTCAAGTAAGCCCTCCTGTGTAGCTGAAAGCACTAAGTTCATCAAACTCGCCATAACACTAGCTTGTCTTACTACAGTAAAATCTCTCTGGATAAGCAAGCGCATGTGGAATCATTCCTGGACATTATGGCGTCATAATTTTTATTTTTCTGAAATTCAGCTTAATCTTTTGTACGGATGACGTCACGATTTTCTATTAAGAATAGATATTAACACTTTTTTTTCCATTCCATTATAAATATATGAAGTCAAATTTCTCGGAAAGTGAAATATTCCAGTTTGAATTTTTTTTAATGGAAATTATTTTCATGAACTCGGGCTCTCAAGTGTGGTCTACGATTGAGATAATGATAGGAATGACAAAAAAAAAAAAAAAAAAAAAAAAAGAGAGAGAGAGAGAGAGAGGACAATATAAGTAAGAAAGACAAATAAATAAATAAATAAATAAATAAAATAAAATAAAAAGAGCAATATTTTTAAAAATGTTCTAGATGAAAAGGTATCAGATGATAAGAGGAAGATTTATCAAAACAGATAACAATCACACATTCTAAAACCCATTAAGTGGTACAGTTATTGCTGTTATGAGCAACAGGGATCTCGGATTAAGGCACAGCAAATAAGACCTGCCATGCTATAGAATACGAAACAAAACCTCACTAAAAAGAATCATCCATTGGTTGACAAAACAATAAACTCAATTTGCTTTAAATATGTAAAGTGTTCTTTTTATTAAATATTTGTTGTAATTTTTTCGCAACAGGCAATTGACTTACATATGTGGAAAAATAGCATACATGAAAATAAATATATTTCCTAAAATTAACCAATTACTATGCAATTTAACGCAAATGCTCATCATGCAGAAAATTCATAGCGATGTTGAAACTAATATCACTCAATTTACATCAATATTGTAACCGCACTTTAGTAACCATAGACCCCAACTACTGTGCGTTAATGGAGTCAGACTATATTTCAAAAAATAAATAAATAAATAAACCCAAAGAAAATCACATAGCAAATAATGATTGAATACATTACTGCTCACTCAGATGCCAATATCTGAGTGAAATCTAACAAAACAATTAGGAATAATTTAGTTATCATTCTTTTAATGAATTTTTTCTTAAGTAATGATGATGAATAAATCATTTATCTAACACGTGTTTCATAAAAGACCTGTGACATTGGGCTATTCACAATTTTCTCCTCACTAACATTGGCGTATACTTGTAACTTGAATTGCATAAATTTCCAACTCCTTGCAACTAAATGAAACGTGACTAGGCAAATTAGAAGAGAATAAAAGTGTAATGTATTGAATTAATTGTAATGATACATGAACGAAATAGAATTGAAAGGAATAGAAGGGATATAAATGATAACGAGAAGTTGATAGATTTTTGTAGATTAATTGGAGTGAAATATTGTAATCAATCATTTATATTTAAACTTATTAGAAGTTACTCCGGATTACAGAATAAGAGAATCAGAATCTGCAGCATTCAAGAAGTGTTTCTCTCGGTGCGAGTGAGTTGGTAAGCTAGAAATTTATTCTTTAATTCTGAGATAGAATTCAGGAGAATTAAGAGAGATTCGAGAAAGAGCGACCTTACATATTCTGTGAAAATGATTAATAAACTGAGTCGTCTCTTTTTTTTTCTTTTGATGTCTCTTCAAATTGATTTGTGATCTGATTGACGATTTAATTGAGCTGAAGGATGCCTGTAGAGTTAAATAATGAAGGATGGTCTCTACAGATTTCTCTTCTCAAAATTTATACCAAATGGATTTCCAAGCTGAACATTTAGGAAAGTTTGCGTGAATAGTCCTACACTGCGATTTAAATTCCACTGAATATCCTAACACTACAGCATAGGAATCGGCACTAATATCCTGTCATCGAATTTAGTTATTTCGGAATTCTTAATTGGTAGTATCCGGTGCCTATTGGCATGAAAAAATTGTGGCGGCCTTCCCTCTCTATCGAGGAAAGGTTGCCAAGGTAATGTTACCATAGGAATAATGTACTCAAGTGAGAGAGGTAGGATCGATAACGATAAAGGCAATAAAATGTAAATAAATATTTTTGTAATTGTTTAAGACTGTTTTTTCATTGCGTCTAAGAAGAAAAAAACCATCGTACACATTGAGTGTTTTAGTGAAGGGGTTTACGACACAAAAACCATATCTGGCAATACTACGCCAAACAATGTTTATATATATATATATATATATATATATATATCCAGATGTGAGAAAAAATGAAGAAAAAAAGATAAAAATTGGTTGAAAAGAAGAATTCCTTGGGCATCCTGAGGGAGAGTCACCCGTGTTTACTAAAGACAGTAAAAGTAAACCCCATGAAACGGATGGGGGAATCACAAGGGTTCTTTGGTTTAATGAATCCCTAAAGTTCTTGGCAATGTGGCCGCAGTAGCGTAGTCGTCATGGTCTTGAACTTGCGACCAACATTGTTTCCGTCGAGTCGAAGGTTCGAGCCCTGATGCCATTAAATATCCTCCGTGGAGTGGTACTGATGTACATTAAATCGGTCGAAGTTCCAAGTATCGCTGGAGAAGAAGTAGTCAATTCAGGTATCGCCACGTCACTTGACTGAAGTTCAAAATTAAGAAGTCCGTCGCCAATAGCAGTTATGTTGCTTCAAGTGCGACGTAAATAAATAATCGATTAGCCCGTACTTGTCAAAAGAATGTTAAGTCCTTGAGGATGCATATGTGACAGAAAAAAAAAAGTAATAAGGCCAACAAGCGAGTGACTTATCTGCACACATTCCATTCCAATATTCCTAAAATGGATAAACCATTAGGGTGACACAAATTAAAGAAAAATTAAAACTCTCCGAATCCCTCTCTCCAGAACCGAAACAAGCAAACACTTTTTAATGAAGCCATCAATCGCGAAGCTTTCAACGCCAAATCATATTCGGCGTCGAGACCCCAAAGTCAAAACGAATTAATGGTAAATAAATCAGAAGCGTCTCACAGCCTGGGACTAATCTGTACTAATTTAGGAACGCGGCTGAGAGTCAGACACCCCGCCTGCTTTCCGACATCCCGCGCCTTGTTTATGCTTTCCGTTCAGATTTAACAAGGAACTTAATCATTGCGACGACGGGTCAGAAAACTCGTTAGGGAGGCAGAAACTTGCATCTGCTTAGCGGTCTCAAAAGCTTTTTTTTTTCTTCTCCCTCAAAAGTTTACCATGCTGCAGCACCATTATATGTATAAAAAAGTATCTTTAAGTTGCCACGGTGCGATACCCTTGGTTAGAAAAAGGGTACAACCCGCCGCGAATATATCCACGCCCAGTTTCTCGGATTGAAAAAGCCACAAACGTACCGACGTTTCCGTCCAAGAAAGCAATGGTCTCCAGAGGTTTGCTTGTGAGACATTGAAGTGCTTGTTGAATTTGGAAGAGGCGAAGGTTGTTCGTTTTTTTAAGACATATTTTTGATTAGGAAGCAGTTTCGAAAAGAGTCGCTGTTTATAAATTAAATTAAGCATTACAAGGGTTGTTGGAAGAAGAGTAATGATCCGATGATTTAAGAGAAATTATAATGAAAGAGAAAGGTCTTGCATTTTTCGTGCCGTGAAGGTAACTGCTGACTTGTCACGATATCAGTCAGAAAAAAAGTAATTGCTCGGAACACTGTAAATATATGCCAGAACAAAAAACGCTGCGACGAACCGACTTTTCCTCTAAAATGTTAAAAACACGAATCATGCCTTTTTTCAAGACTCATTTTGATAATACTCGTAAACACTTGATTGACTGATTGATTTATTAACGTCGCACTTAAAAGCAACACGGAAACTATTGGCGGAGGACCTGGATCTTCAGAGGCATCAAGACTCAAACTCATCACTCGACGAAAGCACGTGAGTTCGGAGCATGACTACTAGGTTATTGCGGCCACATAAAGCACTTGTCAAAAACTGTTCTGTTTCAGATCCAACGAGTCAAGCCCTTTTGTTTTTGAAATGAAAAACTGTTTTTAAAAAATGTCATACATATTTCTCGATGGAAAATTTTGAAGGCACAAGTGTGGCAGTTTTTAAAAGTATTCTTGAATTGCAAGCAAGATGTTAGAAAAGCTTTTTATAAAAAAAAAATAATAATAAATTAGCGAAATAACTAATGTTTCTATCTGGAGAAAGACGTGGTAAATTATTAAATGTAACGCTGAAATAATTTATCCGGAATTGAAATAGCAGCAAAATTAAACTATTTTGCAATGTATAATGAATTAAGACGAACCTATGACTAATTTCATTAAAAAAAACAGACTTAAATGAAAATTAAAGTAACTTGTATAAGTAATCATGTTCTTTTAGTTTTCTCATGCATATTGAATAATATATATGTTCGAATAAAGGAGACAAAAAGGAAAATAATATATATGTTTTGAAAATGGAACTTTAATTAAGAGTAGTTTGGAAATTTTTCTAGAAAATTATTGCTTTTACATCTAGTTGGGGCATGCCATAAGTGTTTGAAATCAAATCAGATAACCAGAATCTCTTTTTTGAGCTGATTCACCTTTCAAATTTCCACGCTAAAACACGTTAGGATCTGAAAATCTTGCCAGATTCCAGTGTTAAATCTTCTAAGCTGTAACATGCCAAGACTCGCAAATTTACACGATGGCCGATAGTCCTTAGCGAAATTTAATCGGGAATTAAGAAAGGCTTTAATAAACGTAAAAGTAAAAAGAAAGAAAAGGAAAAAAGAGGTCAATTACGTTAATATTCAGTCCCGTTTCAAACATAAGAATCCGGTTTCAAAAGTTTTAACAGAGTTAGTTAACAACAAACTATTTTAACGTCTTTGATAATAAAGTTATCAACATATTGGTTTCTCAAAACTACATTCTTTACAGAATTTTTGAAAATCATTTAAACGCAATTTAAAAAAAAAAAAATTAATGCGACTTCTAAGTTCTTTTATAAAAGGTATCCTAATGACAAGATTCGTAACAATTTTTGATACGTTTCAAGACTTTCCAGCATTCAGGGATATTTTATGAAAAATTACGTTAGAATATTTTTTTAAAAAAAATATATATAAAAATTGCTTCTCATCATTGTGGAGGCCTCAGTGGCTAAGACTTGTCATGTTTCTAGATAATTCGGCCCAGACGATGACCAGATAATCCACAAACAAAGAATGTTATTTATAAAATAAATATCTCCATTATTAGCGCATGATACATTCTAAAAATTTGACGTATCTAACAAAGTTATCAACATATAAAATCTTTGAAAAGCACTCATTACTTTTTTTTTTTATTCAATGCCAGTTATCAAACCATCAAGGTCACAAAACAATTATTCATTAGTCGACTCAGAGCAATTTAAAACATTTGACATACACTAAAAATTAAATTTCAATACGATTTGAACAGCACATTTTTTTTTTCAAACCGTAAATGACTAACTAATCCTGAAGAAGTCACGAAACAAATCTAAAATCAATCAGGGAATCAAAGCAATAATTTTCAATTAATGCCTGTTATAAAATCTATTACGGAGTTTTTCATACTTTTTTAATCAATTATCTTTACTGTCATCTGAAGGACAAGAGAAAAACCTTGGAAGGTTTAAAAGCCATAATCAGGTTTTAGAACAATAAGGTTGTCAGTTTAGTGAAAAATGTTTCGCTTCATTTTATTCTGCATTTTTAGTTTTGGGCAACAGGGTGGTCCAAAAGTATTACCCAATTTTAAAAAACATGCTATTAACAGATTCTCAGATAAGAAACGTATTGAAAGTGAAAAGTTCATAAAAATTTCTTTTATCGCCTCTATCTCGATAACAATTCGGATTAACTGTTTTTCTAATTCGTGACAATTAAAAGTTAAAATAATCAATGTAAAACAAACAAGCAATACACATAATAAGCAAACAAAATGCAGATGCTTCCAATTTACGATGGATTACTGTCAATTTACTATTAGTTGCTCCGTCATAATCCAATTACAATAAATTCTAAAAACTTGGAAGGAGTTTGAAGTGCTCAGGACCCATAAATTTAAAAAAAAAATTTGATGTTTTGAAAAAAAAAATTATGTGTGTGTGTAAGAGTCTCATTATTTCTAAACATTTTGGTGCCATAAAGGTTTAACGATAATACCAAAATTTCCAGAGTTATCACAAAAAAAAAAAAAAAAAGAAAAAAAAAGAAAGAAAGAAACTTCATTTAACTTTTTTTTTCAACACATTTTTCTCAAAAACATTTTCTTCTTGTGTAAAGGATTTCTTAGAAACTATTGGTCATATTAGGCAGACATTTCATGCATATGTTAAAAATAAGTTTTTTTATGACACATAAAACGTATTATCAACATAAAAATTTTAATTGGATTTCCACTCACAATTTCATAATTTTTCAAAATAATTATATTAAAAACTTTTCTTTCCTCTACTTTTTTTAAAAAATACGTATAACTTCAAAACTAAATATTTTACTATTGTACATTTACATTACTTCTGTACATTTGGATTAAAACTGTACTACAGAATACTGCACGCAACAAAATATTGATTTTAAGTAATTTTGAAAAAGTGTGTCCACTTTATCATATGATATGAGTATCGAGTTCCTGCTTTGCTTCATTGGTAAGTTATACTGGTTTGAAAAAAAAATGATATATACTTTTTCGCATACACTGATAATAGTTCAGAATTCTGAGAACCCATATAAATATATATTTATTACACAAAATTAAATTCATAAATTGTGCAAATTATGTGTATTATCCAGAATACACAAATGTATTTGTCTAAATACAACGCATATCACTACACACACACACACACACACACATATATATATATATATATAAAACTGGCAAAAGCCATTCTTTTTTCTTAAGGAATACAAACAATCCTTCAAAATACAAATATTCTACAATACGAAAACGATGAAAACTTATAACAACAAAATGAATCAAAGCAAATGATTTCGTGATAAAAAAAAATAATCAAACTTAGTATTCAAATATTGAAATAAAAGCAAAAGATAAAATATTAAAAAAGTAGATGATAAATTATTAAAGCAGACGATAATATGTTCGGATATTAACATTAAAGAATCAGCTTTTTATTTATTTTTGTCCCATGATACGAGAATCGCCAATGCACCAATTTACACCAGATGCAAATTGGGTGTCAAAATTATTAATTAAAAAAGAAAAAAAAAACGTGTGGAATATTATAAATCTTTTTAGCAGTTCAAAACAATTTTAATTAAAGAGCTATTTTATATATCCTGACATGCAGGATCCCGTTTAAATGGATTCCAATCTAACTTCCTTAGAATAGCAAATTATGTTAATGGAAGACAGTAAGCCAGTGACTTAAAAGCATCTATCAAAAATAAAGAAAGGCTCATGCTCTTATTTTATTGAAAACACATTAATATAAATGTTTCTTTTAATTTGTATGCGTGAAAATTACTCATAATTAATTAAAGCATATATAAAGAAACTGAATTTTTGTAAAGAAAATTGAATCTCCTTCTTTTGAATTCGACTACTGTTAAGCTCACGGTATATACTATATCAATTTTTACAGAACATGAAGATTATGAACTACATCAATCAATACTACAGTGAGTTTCAACTTCTTTTCATTGATCATTCCAATAAAAAAAAAACGACGAAAAATTAAAATTATATCAAATGTGGATCTGAAGAAAAATAGAATGTGACGCTGTTTATATACTCGTATGTCAGTTACAATTATTGTTTGCATAAATTATGCTTCATAGAGGAGATGACAGGATCTAATGTTAATTTTTATTCTAAAATAAGCAAAAGAATTTATTTACAAATGATATTTTATTTCTCCTGTACAACATTCTACAATTATGAATGTATAATAATCCGCATATATCACTGCCATGTTTGTTTGTTTTTTATTTTGTATATATTTATATATTATTCATTTATTTTATTATATTCAGGTAATCAACTCGTGTATGGATTTCGAATTGATAATCAATCAATATCATACATTATTTTACGAATCAACATCTGACAGAGGCATTTTGTAATGGAACAAAACGTGTCCGTCGGCATTTACACCTTTGAGAAGGGGGAGGGGATATTTTTTGGGTAGAGCTTGAATTACGAGAATCATGAAAGATCCCCACCCCCTCCACCTTTAATTTTTTTTTTCATCAGATCATATTTTCGAAGAAAAGTATTTGTGAATCAAACAATGCATTTGCATACAAAGCAATTTTGTTCAAGAATTTAAATTCTAATAAGAGGGAGATACTGTATCATTTTTACACAACTGATGGTACTATCTGAAACAATAGCGGGAAAATGTTTTTTTATTCCTCCAAAATATTGATATTTTTAAATCACTATTAAAATAATATTCTTCATATAATAAATACGAGTCGGATTTGTCATACGATCTACATTTTTATAATCCTTCAACGCATATGGAGGGGGGAGGGAGTATCGTTAAGTTTACGAATTAATACTAAAAAATAATCGAAATACCAGGATAAAGATTTACTCTACATTTTAATTGATCTGTATGTATACAATGTTGTAAATCACAGCTATTCATGTCGGTTTATTTGGTTTCAGGAAGCCATAGATTGAACTATCTAAAATAGACGTAGTATCGTAAAGTTTTGAATATTACTAAAACTAAAATCGAGATAAAAAAAAAAAACTTAATTTTTATTTATCATTCTTTACTTTGTCTCCCTCCAGAGTTATACATTTCTCTTTCGAAGTCCGTCATTTAGATTTCAGCAGAGCGAACTCTTTGCTTTCTGCATACTGTGAGTAGCTACGACTTCCTGATACCACACAAATCAACACGAGTAGCCGTAATTTACAGCATTATACACATAAGAATCAATTAACATGCAGAATAAATTTCATCTAGCTATCTCAGTTACTTCTTAGTAATAATTAAGGCTTTAAGATATCTCTACATATTCCCCATTAAACACAGCCACGCAATAAATTATCGCTTCCATTTTGACACAGGGTGTTCAGTTACAGTTAATTTCATGGCTGCAAAATCTAGTCTTCATCTTTTGATGCCTGAACCCATGTTTAGCGTGTGTGAATCGCATGAGAGAATAAATGTTTAAAATGTTATCAGACATGAAAGCAGACACGAGGGCTAAAATCAATATTTGTGAAAGGTCATAGCACTCTCCCTCCATATAAACAGGGAAAGGGGATGCCCACATGCTATAGGAAAGGGAGCGGAAGGTTAATCCAATTGCATGAAAGAAGGAAATTGCATTTATGTGGAACTTAGAACACAATGGGAAGGACAGTGACGTCTCCAGAACTGTCATGTCTTATAATTACGCTGCAATGTCAGGAGTGCTTTAAAAGGCAACAATTTCAATTTTTTGCAAACTTTTTTTTTATATATCCGATTATTATAAGTCAATAAAACAGAGTGCTTTTAGATGTGAATAAAATTATTTATTTTTAGTTTCATTCCAATTCATATTCACAAAAGCTTTTAAAGGGAAAGATAGGAAAGCACATAAAAGTTATCTATAACACGTTGGTATGTGTGACGATATACTTTACTTAAACTCGCTTACTTGACTATTTAATTGTGACCGCGGTAGCCCAGTGATTATGGTTGCGAACTCGTGGTCGGCACTATTTCCGTTAAGTCGTGGGTTCTAACCCTAGATGTCACAGAAGCCTCCCATTCAATGTGGTAGAAGTCACAAGCTCACCCATTGACGTGGTTAGGAAGATTGGAGAGGGAGATTTCAGCTAAGGTGTCGCTCTCGTCACTTGATCGTAGTTCAAAATTACAAGGTCCGTAGTCAATAGCTCTCGAGTAGCTTCAAAGTGCGACGTTAATAAAACAATCAATCAATAATTCTTAACTTAAAGCTTTTCTTGAACGCTATTGATTTTATAGCTTATAAAATCAACATATAGCGGTGTACCACGGATGACGATTGATAGCTACAAATAATTTATTTTATGTACTACCGATACACGTCGTTGCGAGGGCGTTAAAATTCATCGCGTGTTGCATTCTATTCATGTACAATTTGCAAAACTTTCTACAATGATTCATTTTATTTACGAGGATTGTTGAGAAGTAAAGACCATTATCACAGCACTTTGTATCGTTTGAAAGATTTTGATAAAAAGCCCCATTCAAGAGAATGTGCTTGATTGACTGATAATTTTATTGATTCATTAATAGAAGTTCTGACCATTCTGATGGTTCCATGGAAATGAGTTCGAGTTTCCATTTTACAAAAATTGACCTATTCAAACAGAAATGAATAGATGATAGAGGAGACAAAATATATGATATACGATGGAGTATCGTAAAGTTTTAATTATTACACTAAGAAATAATTGGGATACTTATATGTGCATAAAATTTATTCTGTATAATAATGGATTCTTATGTACATAATGTTGTAAATTACAGCTATTTAAGTTTGGTTTCAAGAAGTCGTAGATTGAAGAAACCCGAAGAACCATAAAGTTTTAATTGTTAACAAAAATAATGGAGACATAAAAACTTAATTTTTATTTATTATTTAGATTTTTCTACATAGTCATCATCCAGAGCTATTCTTTTCTCCCAGAGTTTTTTTTTTTTTTTTTTTTTTTTTAATCTTTCAAAGGCCGTCATTATAGAACTCAGCGGATTGTGTGATCTATATCTTCTCTTTTTCTCACATTTAAACAACATCGATTATTTATTACAAAAAAGATATAATTGTTATCTTCTCTGATACACAAATTTAAATAGTGGAATTAATTACAGTTTTGGATAAATATGAACCAAAATTAGTGCTGTGAAAAAACTACAATCAAAACAAAACAAACATACAAAATATGGAATATCATTGTCTTGTTTTATACCTGCTAACAAACTTGCGTAAGGGTATGGTAAAAGTTTAAGTATTATCAAGAAATAATCAAGATATATGATTAAAATTCATTCAGCATATCAAATGATCCTTATGTACATAATATTGTACATTACAGCTATATGTTGATTTGTTCGGTTTCAGGAAGGCGTAGATTGAAGAACTCGCAATATGGATAGTTCAATCTGCTTAAGTTCTAAACTGACGCCTTCAAAAGGTCAAAAAAGCCTGGGAGAAATGTATAACTTAGAACGGTGACTTTCCAATGAAGTTTAAGGATAATTAATAAAAAATTTACATTCCGATTATTTTTAGTAATAATTAAAAACTATACACAATTCCGGGATAATAATTTAAATTTCATGATGCTTCGAGTTACTTCAATTTACGACTTCCTGAAACCTCATTAATAAGCTGAAATTAACAACATAATGCATATAAGGATCAATTAATAAGCAAAACAAATGTTATCAAGATGTGTCGATTATTTCCAAGTAATAATTAAACCTTTGCGATATCCACTCGTAAATAATGATACATTTTTCTTTATTTGAAACAAACGCTCTCATTTTTGAGGTTCCATTTTTTAATATTGAGGCAAAGTTGGCTGTAATTTTAAATATTACGCTCAAACGGATTGATTCGTCTTCGTAGAAGCACAAGACAGCTTCACCTCAAGGGTAAAAAAAACCGTCCAAAGCATCAAATTATTTACTGTGATTTTCAAATAATGCAGAAATATGCTCACGCGATGGTTTTTAATAAAAGTCGGCATCCGTACAAAAGACAAGGCCACTGTTATTTCCCTCAGAAATGATGTCTTTGGATGCATAAAATAACAGGTATTTCACAGGGTGCTGTATGGATAAGGTGTTGAGAAACGAATTTTCTTTTGTGTACATCCGAGAAACGTGAATATAAATACGTGTTGTAAAACATGCTTTGGTGGGTTCACCTTTTGTTAGAGAGCGAAACTGGTCACCTTATGTTTTATTGCAGCATAATCATTCTTTAAAATTTCGCTGGATTGCTCCTTATTTACTGATATGATGTTCGGTATTACAGGTTTTGCCGTTGCTGTTTCATATTTAAAATTTATAATATATGAGCGTTTTATTCAGATGACATACATCAATTGTATTCATTTTTTTTTATTGAAATGAGTCGAATGTTTTTATAGTAATTTTTAATTTATTACCTACATATTTTCTTCCATCGTATCTTTTAAAAATACCGATCAAATGAATATTTTAATAATAAACTAAAAGAAAAATAAGATATATATTATTAAACGAGTTATTTTAAAGCTGGCTTCAAAAGTGTTTATTCAAAAACTCTCAACATCGAATTCAGAAATTTTATATAAAAATATAAATAAAACTTAAGCTCCTAAACTTTGTAAGAAGCATTCAATCACTAAAACAAAACATTGATACACCTACAGCAAACCAAACGGAATATTTTATCAATGGAATCAGATACTTATTGACATAATAACCTACTATATTACACAATCGTTCATTCCTGTAATCCTGCACTACTTTATATATATATGTGTGTGTGTGTGTGTGTGTAAAATAAAAAACGCGGCTCTTCCAAAATGAGGCAGGCGATTTGTTATTTGTTTAATTTACGCAAATCCTCCACCCGTAAATTTTTTTATAATCTGCAATCGTATTTCCTTCACAACAAATATTTATCCAGGAATACAATGTGTACAAAGTGGAAATTTTCAAATTGAAAAGATTGCAGTTTCAAGTCAAGATTTGACCAAAATTTGAAGTGCTCCAATTAAAACTGAGATAGTTTACTAACATCATCCTGAGAAACAACACGAGATCCATTAATTTTGTGTCGCGGACGACACCTGAATTTTGTGTAATATTCCATTAAGTGTCGCGGACGACTCCTGAATTGGCATTTCCCTCTTCAAAATTTCACACCATGCCAATGGAAGGATTTAGAGCCTCGATAGATTTGACGTGCATCAGCCCCGCTACAAGGCGGGACCTTAATTGCACGAGATCAGGCCGCGACAAAAACCACTCAGCTACCGCGGCAGTGTGGAAGGTGCTGCAGAGTGTGAAAATTCTGGTGTCGACTTGATCGTGGTTCAAAATTATGAAGCCCATCACCATTACCCCTCGTTTTATTTGCAAGTGCGACATTAGTAAATAATGAATCAATCAATCTTGACTGTATTCAGCGGCCCTTGTTTCAGGCAGAAATAGGCAGTCAGAAAAATGGTCAATAAAAGCAATGTGGATGTAATTACAGATTCAATCAGTGTATTCTAAATTAATTCGAATTAAATCAAAACCTTAATGGAACATTAATTTCCCTAACAAAAGCCTTTCATTATCATACGATCAACCGAGACACGCCTGTTCCAAGTCCAAACTTTGTAACAGATGTTCAGACAAAGAACTTGACTTCTCTCGTGTCCACCCACCTCCACCGACAGCCATTAATCGATTAGATAGACACATATATACATAGAGAAAAAAAACATCCGACTCGGAAAGCATCGATCACAAACGACGGAAAACACTTCAGCGGAATACATTAATTCCTAATGGAAGAATGCGCACTTTAAGAGAGGACATCACTATCAGAAGCTCGCTGTGTTCCTCACACCTCAAAAACAACGAAATCGCCACCCCAACACAGAATTTCCCATTCGAAGCACGTCAGCAGACAATGGAAGAAGAAAAAAAGAGCGAGATAGCCGTAATGAGAAAAATCAAGAGTGATGCTGTTTTAGCATTCCGCTCACCTGAAGAAGTACCCAGAAAGCGGCTTTCCAAGGTTAATTTATTGCAATTTGCCATTCTAATGGCTTCGCGGAGAGCCGTTTTTGCAGAAGAGTGAATAAGAAACGCCGTGGAACGAGCTGACAGCAGGGGTGACAGAGCAACTCACCTCTTGACTTGACTAGAGGTTTTCTCTGTTTCAACTGCTGAATCGATTTGGTATGGTGAGAAGAAGGTAGTAAATATTCTCTCTGTCCCTTTTTGAATTGTAGTTGGAATTCTTTTTTAATGACGGGATTTCTCAGTAGTAAACTCCCAGTAATTTCGGGAAGTACAGGATCCTAATAGCAAAATCTAGGCTTTTATATTATAAAAAAAGCTGTTGGGTGGGTTTCCACCCCACATACGTTAGAATTTAGTAAGAACCGTATTTTAATAACGGCTGCTAACTTGTTTTAAGTTTTATTGTAAATGAAATAGTAATTCAAAACACAAGACATGATGCAAGACTTTTCAGCAAACGACAACTGTGTGTGTTAAGCGATTAAAAATAATAAAATGAAACTTCAGGATAGCAAATTGACGAATATTTTGATAGATTGAGTTATGAGGGTTGTGGAGCACAATAAAGGTATTATCTTGCCAAATATTTTGGACAAAAACACTGGTTTAATATGTTGAGAAATTGCTTCATTATACTTCAATAACAATTAACTCAATTATGTCGCATAAGAATTTTACTTTTTTTTATATCTTTAATATAATAATAGTTGAGCTGTTGCACTAAAATCTGGTCAAGATCCCAAGTATCTCTTTGACGTAGCGCGGTAGTTTGGAATGGGAGGTGCCAGCTCAGGTATCGTCCTCGTCACTTAACCGATGTTCAAAATTACGAGGTCCAGTGCCAATAGACATCATGTTGCTTCTCACAGTGACATCAATAAACAATCACACAGTGAAAGACTCCTCTCAGTTTTTGAAAAACTATTTAAAAACTTGAAACTAAAAGAAAACTTAAAGAAACATTACAGGACAACACTCGTAATTACTTAGCATCTACTTTGTAGTCTGGACTTCGCATCAGTGAACTACACTTGTTTGAACACCTCGAAGGAGGCAATAGGAGTAGAAAGTTTTTCATCGTGTCAAATATAAGAATTTATTCATAAATGACGTTGTACACATCTCACTTCTTTTTAACTAAGATCAAAAAAAATTCCCAATACGTGGAAAAAAACTGTGTAGAACTGAAAGGATGCATAAAAATAACGCTGATTTTAGAAAGTAGTATTTCAGAAATTTTTTTAAAAAAAAAATCTCGTTTATACTTTATTCGCCTTCATACTTTGGACCAATCGTTCCGACAGTATTGATAAATTGCGGTAACCTCACAAAAGTCACGTGAATTGCTATATTTGATTGATATATTTGCGCAGAATATTTTGTAAGGTATATTTGTGTTATTTTACATTGTGTGCAAATTAGAATATGACACACAATTGAACTTTGGGATTCAGTCAAACAGTACCGAGAATCGAACTTATTGCATTAAGACTATTGGCCACAAGCCTAATAAAATGGAATCCTGATCATTAGAATAACACTTACGTTGAAATAGCGCTTTCCAAATTCTTTTAAGAAAATAATAAAACTTTTTGAATACTCCTAAATTTTAATGGCAGGGTTATTTAACATAACAAATTTTAAATAAATTCAAACTTCGAATTTGCAAATCGAAGATCATCGGACCGTGGATCTATTAATTAGGTACGATAAATAGAAAACTATTATACAAAACAATGAATTTTAGTTTTCAGCTGTGATTATTTAAAAATTAATCAATGATCAAACAATGGGAACAAAATATATTTCTTAACATAATTCATTTCTAAATAAGCATTGAAAACTTGAGCCCTCTATATAGAATGACATTCACCCAATAAGAAAATTACATAAGCATGCAGCTGGTCATTATTCCTCATATTTCCTGCATTCAGGCTGCAAATATACACAACGTATCATAAAAATATTAAAATGTTGGATTTAACTTATAATAAGTCGCAGTTAACTTCTCGTTGAACTGCATTGTTAATAGATACATAGCCAAAATGGCCATTCCTTCACTATGTAATCCATAAAGACCCTTCTCTCCCTCCTAAGGCATTTTATCTGAAGACGGAAAGGGGGGGGGGAGTAACGAAACCAGAGCATGCACACACATACAGCTGTCTTTTTTCCGCTCAGTATAAGTTAAAATAAAAAGCCAACGAAAGATCGGACAAATCCTCTTCTTAGCTAACACTGAAAACCAAGAAAAGAAACAATAACAAAAATTAATCACCATTATATAGTGACCAAGAATGTTTCTCTGAACGAACAACTAATGGACATTTACACAAACGAAAACGAAAAAGAAAATCAGAGTAAACGACTATCTGGGTTATAATTTGATGACAGAAATAATATACGCCGTGTTGACAAATTAAAAACTGTAGAGTTGGTTGGCTGGGGTCGCAGAGAAAAAGCAGCAGAAATTCGAGCCGTGATTTACGAGAGGCTATAAAAATCTTTTGGACGGGGAGTAATTTCCTTTGCGGGTCTACTTTATGCGAAAGCACTTTTTCTAGACTGGGATTTATCGTCATCATAGCGAGCAGCTTCTTGGAAAAACTGCGAGGAGTGATATGTGCTAGAGTTCAACTGCATAACGAGACAAGGAGAGCAGAGTGTAATGGTGACATATAAATAAGAATTGATTGAGGCAACTGAGTTTTTGGTCGCCACTGGAAAGCGGACCTCCTGTCTGAGTCATACTGTACACGCGCCCCGAGAGGAAGATTAGAACTTTTTTTCAGATATTTTATTCCTTCTTGGATTACTTACGAGGAAAGTTCAAGAAGGAGATTGTAAATTGCAAATTACACTTTTACAAGTACGATTTCTCTCCATAATCTAAATTTATTGGACAAAGAA
This sequence comes from Nephila pilipes, assembly GCA_019974015.1. Taxonomy (NCBI): domain Eukaryota; kingdom Metazoa; phylum Arthropoda; class Arachnida; order Araneae; family Nephilidae; genus Nephila; species Nephila pilipes. The sequence continues at coordinate 252,263 of BMAW01033529.1, read as the reverse complement.
ATGTGAAAGGAATGATCATGGGAACATTCTTCAACCCTTGAAAGGTATCACCTAAAAAATAATGTTAACGGTATCATGGGTGTAATTTCACCCCAGTAAATGAATTTTATTTTATAAATTTAATAAAGACACGCAAATTAGTTTAGATATATTATAAGAATTACATATTTCATGAAAGTTATAAAATTATTTTTTTACAGTTATTGCAAATAATATTGCGGTGCCTTTTACAAATGAAGTTGGTACGTACATTTTCGAACTTCTTTCCTCGTACATATACAACATCTTCCTTGCAAAGATGTGGATGTTAGGAATGGCTTTGTTGCCTCAACCTTTTCGACAAGTATTTTTCTAATATTATTTCCCTTCGATTACTTGACAAATTCGGTATTTTAATCGTTCTTTAAGAAAAATAATTCACTGTTAGATTAAAAATAAATTAAATCTTCACGAAGTAAATTTAAACTTATACTTAGTGTATCATGGAGCGTATTCGGACAATATATATAATTCGATTAATGTTTGGGATTACAATATTCAATTCCATTTCTTAGAAGAAAGAACTCTTATTAAAGGGGGAGGGGTACCTAAACGACGAAAGTAATTAATATGATTTCCGACTTTGATACAAAGCGGCTTAGCGATCCATTAATGATGATATAACGTTAAAAAATTCTTGTAAATATTTCTCAAGAAAACAAGCTAAAATTTCATGTATTGTCCTATGTTCAACAAACATCCATCCGCAAGTTTTCATGAGTAAACAAATAAAGCAAGAGGAGTGTGATTTGGTGCACGTACGGAGATGATTCTATTGTAACATACATAGTGTATTATGAATTTTTTCTTACTTTCAGAAATTGTGATTCGCTAACAGACCGCCAATATGTGAGGATATGTAAGGAGCCCCTTCGGATTTTCGTTTTCGACAAAATGACAGAAAATTTGAACAACGATACTGCATTAAATATTGCTAGATATGGCGATTTCCGTGTGGAATCGAAACCAGTAACCGTAGTATCGAACCGTAACCAACTGAAAACCTTTTTCAAATCAAACTATAGTCTCTCCGATTAACAGTCTTACGGTATGAAACTATACCTTAGTTTTTTTTCTGAAAGGCGATGCAGATTCGATTTTCAAATTTCATTGTTGATAAATATACAATCCAAAAATATTTCGCGCTATTGGTATCTAAATCTCTCCCTGGGGACTTTTTCCCGACAGTCGTCAATTCTTTATATGAAAAGTATGGGCCACGCAACATGGATTAAAAAAATACGCAACTTCTTCCCCAAGAAACGTGTAGTTCTAATGTGACGCGAACCAACCCAATCCATCTTATTTCATCAAGCATTCATGTATTCCAAAATGGATGTGCACCGTAGGGTTAATCCAGCACGACATTTCACCAATTACCATCGAAATAAACGAGCCAAGTTATGAAATTTCACAAAGGGCACCGCTCAGAAAATAAATATGTTGAATATTAAACAAACAACACCCCCACCATTACATCACTCAGGTGTGTGTGTGTGTGTAAAAGATAAATGGAGCTGTAAACACGCAATGGCTTCCTGTTGCATATGCGATGGATTCACGTGCTGGCAAAGGACACAAGTTTTGAAGGTCGTGTCGATTATGATAATGCGATCGGATGTCCAAGTAACCGTGAAACACACAGAAAAAAAAAAGGGAGTGTGCTGGGTAGAGGCGAGCACGTAATGATGTTTCAGCTAGACATCGAGAGTTGGTAAACAAAGGATTGTCGGTTGTCTCTTAACATGCTGTTTCAGGATTTATGTAAAATAGTTTACGCTACAAGGACTGTCTCCAGAGACAAAGGAGTCTGGAAGGATGAAGATAATTATATTTGTGAATTGTGGTTATAAAGAAACACTCCTCCGTGGAAATTGAGGAATGGATTCTGAAAGTTCTAAGAATGATTGCATGAGGTTTAGATATTAATAGTTCTGCGTGAAAGAACTCCATTCAGATACAGCCATGCTTTAACATCCCCTTTCCCATCCCATGAGAGGTGTTTTATGAATTCACAATAACCCTAGATAATTTAGCACTGGTCTACTAGAATACCGACCCTTGCCAGTTTTGTTCAGTCGCGATATTCCTATTGCACTCACGCTATCTAACTCCCGTCTGTGACGTTGGGCTATTCGCGGTTTTCTTTCCACTAACATCGGGAACTTTTTAGTTGTTTGAATAACATAAAACTACAATTTCAATGAAAAACGTGATTAGGTAACTTAGATGAAGAGAAAAAACACAGAAAATATTGAGAGATAGTTACATATAAATGGAATAGAATTGAGAGAAAGAAGAGGGGATATATAGGAGATAACGACATGCCGATAGATATTTGTAAGTAGTATTAAAGCATCGTAGCTAATCTTTTGGATTGAAGCGAATCTTAGTTAAAGTACTGAGACCGGCCGTTTAAGAGACGAGTTTGAATCAGAACTGAATGATTAGGTCAGCTAAGAATTTAATATTAGATCGTAATCTAGGATTGACAAGTTAAATAGGATTCGAGAGACCTTTTCTATTCTTCAGTGGTTAATAAAGTACTTTATCTAGCTTTTACGTATCTTCAATTGGAGTTTAATCATTAATGACGTTTTAATTAGACTGAAACACGGTGCTAGAACTAAATAATGAAAGAAGAACCTCACAACAGTACCTCCATAACTAGTAAAATGAGTTATTCGAAAGTGATAAGCACAATTGTAAACATGTTGCTTTTCGAGATTTGCTGTAATCATCGTCTAACAATCGAATGTAGTGTGATAACGTATAGAAGTTTGCGACGTTCCATCAAAATAACTATCGAAGGTATTTTAAGTATAGAAAGACCAGCATAAGACACGACTAAAAATGCGAAAAACAAACGCAGAATGACTAAGTACGTAAATAGCTACAGCACGTCTACTTGTGGAGAACATACTTTTGGCCTCCTCCAAGAGTTCAAAAGTTAAATTTTTGTCACTTTTCTACTTTTTAATTGATGAATATTAGTAACGACTAATCAGTATATGAGTCGAAAGATTAGTTTCAAAGTACCACCGATTTAGGTTTAGTTATTAGAGTAGTAAAAAGTAGTCTTAGGAAAACTTGCTCCTTGAATTTAACCCAACATTTCAATGAATGATTGGATTTTAATGGTTCTTTGTATTCAAAATCGAAGAGCATCCAAAGTTCACATAGATTTAATCATTATTTTTCATGAAGTGGATGAATAAACAAAGCGCCAAACTAATATTCTATTAAATAAAGTTTCTTAAAATAGGATACGTTATAAAAGATCAAATTTAGTAACACAGGCACATTAAGTTTAGTAATTAAATCGCTTATTAGATCATTTTTATCGTTAACTCTTTTAATGGTAACTTGTGTCTCAGCAGTGACTCCTCCGGAAAGATAATTCAAAACATTTCTAAGACTGCTTCACCAGACACCTGATCTGACATCATTCTCTCCAAACATCCACACCACACCAACAGGTGGACTTGGAGCCCCGATAGATTAAACTTGCATCAATCTCGCTATATAGTGGGCTTTTTATGGCATCAGGGCTCGAACTTTCCACTCAACGGAAACAACATCAGCCGCGAGTTCGCGAAAATGACCATTCGGTTACTCCGGCAACGTGTCGGTCAGAAATAAGCAGCCGGAACATGTTCAATAAACAAATTGATGGCAAAGAATAATACGTAATTCCAAAAGAATAGCTTACATGGATGGAAAAAACCACCTTAATAGAATTAGTTTGAAGTAGTTATAAATTTATTCCTAAGAATAACTCCACAAAGCAATAAGCTAAAACAAATAAAAACTTTCTTTAATGGAATATTACACACACACACACACAAAACATTGAAAATCTATTTTCCTAACACGCGCAATGGAAGATAAATACAGTACAAATATACAAAATTAATGCAAATAAGCACACAAGAGAAAAATCACTCGAAAACACGAGTTCTTTACATCACTTACATAAAACAATTAAAAGCATGAATCTTTTTAAAAGTTTACATTTCCCTGTCATCCGAACCGTGATTAGGTCCAACCTCTCTCCATTTCATCGACCTTATCAATCTGACATTGACGAGCAGTCACTGAAAGAAAGAGGACAACCCAGACGCTGTAACAAGAAGATGCAACTACGTTTACGACTCCGCCCAAAAGCTGTTTTAATCAACGGATAAGACAATCCCCTCCGAAGTGATTAAAGTTGCTTGGGAGAGCTGGACGGACGCCACAATTCCGCAGGGAAGAGGGCATGTGATACACGATCTCATTCAATGAATACAAATAGAAAATATATTGTCAACGATATTCATTAAGTACAATCCTTATTATATTTGATTAAGTATTGTTATACAAAAAAAAAAAAAAAAAAAGAGTAAACATGCATGTGTGGTTTTTTTTTTTGCTGCAAATGTCTTTTATTGCAGATTAACCATCAATAAAACTATTTTCACAATACACGAATAATTTAATTACAACACTCATAATTACCGCTTTAATTGCTTCTTTTGTGGCCGAAAATCCTTAGAGAGCTTTTTCTTTCCACTGGGATTTACAGTCTTTGATAAACATGGGTGACGAATCCGAGGATACCGCAGTAATCCTTTTTATTACCGACCCTCCTTCTAGTTAACCAATTTTTACTTTTTTCAAACGTTTAGATCACAGATACACATTGTTTGGCGCAGCATAGCCATATTTGGCTCTCGCACCATAAACATAAAATTTTTATTCATTCATTCATCGTGGAGATAAGTTCGAACTTCGTTACTAACCAAGAAGAACGACAAAAAAAAAAAGGGGGGGGGATCAAGGCACACTATTTTCGATACACAGAAATGATACAGAAGGTAGAAACTCGTATTAACAAAGTAAATGTAATATACCCTTAAAATCAACGATCAATAACTGTTGGACGCCGAAATAGATCTAAAGTTGAAGTTTACCGTAGACATTAATCTTCGTTTCATGTACGCATGTGCAGTTTCAATCAGAAAAAGTTTCTGCGGGATGAATCGCGTAATGTCCCTTAAAATCTCAAACACCACGCCATTTATATTTTTATTTCTTTAAGTGTTAATAATTAATTGTGGAAAGATTGAAACATTTCTCCTACTTCGTAAGATGAAATTTTATTTCCTTAGTGAAAAATTATTATATAAAGGAAACTGATTTTTTCCATCAAATTTCGTCGATCTTGGAACAAAATTGCACTTTTCTACGAAATACTTTGCCTTCCGCCTCAATTCTTACCATTCACCAGATATAAAATAAACCTTACGCATACGTCAGATAGGTTCTTCAGATGCTAAAATGGAGAATGATAGAGAAGTTCAGAGGGAGTTGGAATCGAATGAAACTCTACAAGTTATTTTTAAAAGTTTAAATAAATTAATCTAATCGATTGTTATTTCTTGAAAACTTCAATTTGAAAGATAGACAAAAGAATGTTTTCCTCCATAACCATAAAATATTAACTCATATAATATACTTGTTTTAATGTTGTTTGTTTAAATATTGATAAGAATATATATTTTTACTAACTATTTATTGAGTTTGGCGGAAAACAGATCTTAATTTTAATATTGTTTGATATGAAACCTTTAAATGATATTGTGACGACTGCTCCCCACTACTCAACTCTAACGCCATATCTCAGTCTGATATACTAATCAATAACTACTGAACTCTAATTGAAAACACGCAAAATCATGTTATAACAATTTATTAATAATCAGAAGATAATGCATAAGGTCACTCTCCCTCAAATCTCAATTAACTCATCAATTCTAACTTAGGATCAACTAATGAACTCGTAGCTTAACAATTCAAATGATGTGATTCAGTCATTTCACATCAAAAGTCGATTCTTATCTTATACTTTAATTAAGATTCGTTTCAGTCAGAAAGACGCGATGCTTCAATACCACCTAAGATTATGTATCAGCCTGATGTTATTTTCTATCTCCCTTAATTTCCTTCAATTCAATTTCGCTTATATATCTTTCTTTTTTAATTTAATTCACTTCACTTTTATTTTCATCTAATTTACCTAATCATATTTCAATTTGTTTGAGAAGAAACTAAAATAAAAGATAAGTAAATATAAAGTCCTCGAGGTTAGTGAAGAGGAAACCGCAGAATGGCCCAACGTCGCAAAAGTAGCACCATGTTTTAAAGTATTTTTTCATAAAGAATATGATCTGACCATATTAATTCCTCTCTTTTTTTCATGTGTTTTCTCATTTGGTTCCGACGATTAATAACATGCGAGTCCATAGTTGGACTACATTTTAACATAGAAGACCTCATCAAATTTTCGGAACTCAACATCAAGATCCATTTTCGGAACCAACTACAGAAGCAAAGATATCGAAGGGAATCAAGATTTTGTGAAAGTCTAGTAAACATATTTTAAATCAGGAATACTAAATTCATCTTTTAAACACCTCTGCACGTTTTCGTAATCTTATTATCGTCCTACGCTCCTTTTAAAAGTAATTTATTTTGATTTCAACCACTTCCAAAACGACAGGCACAGAAAATTTAAATAATTATCCCCAAAAAACCTTCCACTTCTTCACAGCCAATCGATCATTATCGCCAAATGCTATATACCAGCTACCCAACCCATATTAATTATTTCCTAACCTAGTATATTCTATCAAATCTATCTTCCAAACAATCGTCATCTCGAATGTCACTGATAGACTGAGGTGTTGCCAACCTGAAAAATTAAATACCAGTTGACCGCACAAAGACCTATTATTAGCCCAGTGACGGGTGACTGGCGACCGATAATCATACACCTGAGGCGCCAAGAATACTCTTAATAAGCTTCTACAACACAGTTTGGCAGTCACAATCAATAATTTATAATTGTCTGCACAAACACGTGCGATGGCAAGCCAGATAGTGCAATATTTTACTTCGATTTCAGGTCGCCGAAAGGTTTTTGCTATCCACGCCTATATTAAAATGAATATGTATGAGGAGTTGTTGAAAAATAAGGTACACCATCTAAGCATTATATTTTTTTTTTTGTTAAGAATAAATAAAGAAAACAAAGGAAAACAAGATTATTTGGGTTATGAACAGTGAATGAAAATTTTCAACAACATTTAAAAATATATACGTATGTTACGAGAAAAAAAGAGGGGGAAAAAAAAAGCTTGTAAAAATTGCTTCGAAATATATATATATATATATATATATATATATATATATATATATATATATATATATATATATATCCCGTTGAAATATTGTCTCGCGAAAAATTCGAGGTCTAGGTAATGGAATGAAACAACTCTTCTTATTAGTACGCCCATGCCATTACGTAATATAAACTTATTGCAATGAATGTAACATGTGCTAGTAATTATTTTAAATAAATGCTTATCTGATTAAATTACATTTTCTTTGAATTCTTTTAAGTAAAATGAATGGATCGCATTAAATTCAACGTTATTTTTCTAATTATCCTAATAAAAAAATTTGGGGTAATACGGTAATAATAAGAGCAAAATCAAATTCAAAACATAAAAGAAAGAACATTATCGCAAAGAAAATTAAACAAAAAATACGATCGAAATAATATAAACTCCTCTAAAACCTTAAAAGGCATTTGCAGAAAAAAGCTACAAAGAGATTGACACTTAAAGCAAGAAAAATAAAAATTGCGTATTTAACACAGAAAAAAGATTGAATATATATTCGTATATACGAGTACTAAATTGTTTTGATGTACCTGCTGAAGTAAGCGATCCGATGCAGTCAAGACAAAAATATAAACTTTAACAAGTTAATTCAAAGAACAAAGCGTTGTTTTTTCATAAATAAACAGCTGAGAAGTTCAATAGATTAAGAAATAAATATTTATTCGCTGCCTTTCTCTTTATTACCATACACTTTCCGCGTTGACAGAAAGTAGCCGCAGGTACTACCGCACAAAAAAAAAAACACATATTCATAGCACAAAAAACCCACCCGCACAATGTGAAAACATTGCTCTTTTTGTTGCTAAAACAAACTTACAGGTTTTGTCACGATCGCTCATAACAGCTAATAGTACACCTCCGAAGATAAGCATAATTGCTGCTCTGACAAATCACAGGACAAGAGTTCACATGAAAACCCCCATAGCTGGGGCCTGACTTGAGACAGGGAGAGATCACAAGTCGAACAGGATAGCGTAAGAGTTTTTAAGGTTAATAACCAAGTTCCAGTATTAATATTTACTAAGGGTCGACGGTAAAGGTCTACTTTAATTGATGTCGGGACCTACCAGACGCTCCATATACCCCTAAGGGAGCGAAAGGAGGAACAGAAAGGAAAATGTTGGGGGAAAAAAAGTAGGAGGAAGTGTGTCTGAGATATAGGTGAAGAGCTTTTTCGTGTTGGAAAATAAAATCATATTCAAAATGTAAATCATTTTTTCCTTTTATGTGTGTATATATAGCAAACAGAGACCTAATTGGAAACTTTGATTTAAAACTACTGCTGAATAACTGAGTTGATAATTTTATTGTTTTATTAATTAAAAAAAAAATGAAGCGTGCAGTCTTTCAAGCTTTCTGGAATGTGAGGCAATTTTTTTCCCCTCTACGAAAAACTTGTAATTTTGTAAATCTGTTCCATTTTTTAAAGTCATACCTCTGCGTAAACATATTTCATCGCGCAAATATATAGTGAGCAGATGAGAATTAACGAGAAAATATATCAGGATTTTATTGATTGTTTATTAACGTTGCACTTCGAAGGAACACGATGTGACTATTGACGACCTAGTAATTTGAGTCTCAGTAAGTGACGAGGACGACAACCGAGCTGGTAAAACCCTTTCCAATCTTCCACATAATTCCAACAGGTCTGGAGTCAACGCGAGTATGATTTTTTTACAGACTTTGCTGAGTTGCAAAGCAAGCCCAAGTGTCTTCCTAATATATTTCTCAGTGTAATAATGCAACATGAGTTAGTTGAAATATTGTTCCGCAATTTTATAAATAGGGGGAAAAAATAATGTAAATTTTTCCTCCTAGGTATTATTCCTTAGAAAACAAAATCGTCTGAATTTCAGGACTTAAGTCCTTGCCCCCCCCCTCCCCAGATTTGTCATTTTCAGACTTAAAAATGAATTCCTAATATTTTATTAGCATCATTTAGGAATAAACTTGAAATGTAATTTAGAGCAGTAACACGTCACTTTAAGGAAAGATGGGGGGGGGGGATGTT
>BMAW01033529.1:161861-242956 GCA_019974015.1 Nephila pilipes | reverse complement strand
TTTCACGTACAACGACGAAAAAATTAAAATTATATCAAATGTGGATCTGAAGAAAAATAGAACGCTGTTTATATACCGTAAGGTTACAATTATTGTTTGCATAAATTATGCTTCCTAGAGAAGATGACAGGATTCACGTTAATTTTATTCTAAAATACAAAAAAGAATTTATTTACAAATAATATTTTATTTCTCCTGTACAACATTCTACAATTATGAATGTATAATAATCCGCATATACTGCCATGTTTGTTTGTTTTTTTATTTGTATATATTTATATATTGGTTCATTTATTTTATTATATTCAGGTAATCAACTCGTGTATGATTTCGAATTGATCAATCAATATCATACATTATTTTACGAATCAACATCAGACAGAGAGGCATTTTTGTAATGGAACAAAACGTGTCTCGTTTGGCATTTACACCTTTGAGAAGGGAGATATTTTTTGGGTAGAGCTTGGGAATTACGAGAATCATGAAAGATCCTGTCTCCAATCTAATTTTTTTTTCATCAGATCATATTTTCGAAAAGTATAGTGAATCAAACAATGCATTTGCATACAAAAGCAATTTTGTTCAAGAATTTAAATTTAATAAGTAGGGAGATACTGTATCATTTTTTACACAACTGATGGTAAATTATCTGAAACAATAGCGGGAAAATGTTTTTTATTCCTCCAAAATATTGATATTTTTAAATCACTATTAAAAATACTATTATTCTTCATATAATAAATACGAGTCGGATTTGTCATACGATCGACATTTTTATAATCCTTCAACGCATAAGCGGAGGGGAGTGGAGTATCGTTAAGTTTACGAATTAATACTAAAAAATAATCGAAGAAGATAAAGATTTACCTTACATTTTAATTGATCTGTATGTATACAATGTTGTAAATCACAGCTATTCACGGTTTATTTTGGTTTCAGGAAGCCATAGATTGAACTATCTAAAATAGACGTAGTATCGTAAAGTTTTGAATAACATTACTAAAAAACTAAAATCGAGATAAAAAAAAAAAAACTTTAATTTTATTTATCATTCTTTACTTTTGTCTCCTCCATAGAGTTATACATTTCTCTTTCGAAGTCCGTCATTTAGATTTCAAAGCAGCGAACTCTTTTGCTTTCTGCATTACCACGAGTAGCTACGACTCTTGATACCACACAAATCAACACGAGTAGCCGTAATTACAGCATTATACACATAAGAATCAATTAACATGCAGAATAAATTTCATCTATCTCGCTACTTTAGTAATAATTAAGGCTTTAAGATATCTCTACATATTCTCATTAAACACAGCCACGCAATAAATTATCGCTTCCATTTTGACACAAAATCTAGTTACAGTTAATTTCCATGGCTGCAAAATCTAGTCTTCATCTTTTGATGCCTGAACCTATGTTTAGCGTGTGTGAATCGCATGAGAGAATAAATGTTTAAAATGTTATCAGACATGAAAGCAGCATCAACGAGGGCTAAAAATCAATATTTGTGAAAGGTCATAGCACTCTCCTCCATATAAACAGGAAAGGGACAATGCTATAGGAAAGCGGGGAGCGGAAGGTTAATCCAATTGCATGAAAGAAGGAAATTGCATTTATGTGGAACTTAGAACACAAATGGGAAGGACAGTGACGCTCCAGAACCGCGTGTCTTATAATTACGCTGCAATGTCGAGTAAGCTAAAAGGCAACAATTTCAATTTTTTGCAAACTTTTTTTTATATATCCGATTATTATAAGTCAATAAAACAGAGTGCTTTTAATGTGAATAAAATTATTTATTTTTAGTTTCATTCTAATTCATATTCACAAAAGCGTTTTTAAAGGGAAAGATAGGAAAGCAATAAGTTATCTATAACTCGCTTGGTATGTGTGACGATTATACCTACTGTAAACTCGCTTACTTGACTATTTAGTTCGACCCGGCTAGCCCAGGTGATTATGGTTTTGCGAACTCGTGGTCGAGCACTATTCCGTTAAGTCGTAGGTTCTAACCTAGAGTCACAGAAGCCTCCCATTCAATGGTGAAGTCACAAGCTCACCCATTGACTGAGTTAGAAGATTGAGAGAGGAGATTTCAGCTAAAGGTGGTCGTCTCGTCACTCTGATCGTAGTTCGAAAATTAAAGGTCCGTAGTCAATAGCTCTCGTGGCTCAAGAAGTGTGACGTTAATAAAACAATCAACTCATAATTCTTACTTAAAGCTTTTCTGAACCTATTGACCTTAGCTTATAAAATCAACAACGTGTACCAACGGATGACGATTGATAGCTACAAATAATTTATTTTATGTACTACCGATTACACGTCGTTGCGAGGGCGTTAAAATCAGTCGTGTTGCATTCTAGTATGACAATTTGCAAAAACTTTCTACAGTAGTTCATTTTATTTTACAAGAGGATTGTTAGAAGTAAAGACCAATCACAGCACTTTGTATCTTTGAAGATTTTGATAAAAGCCCCATCAAGAGAATGTGCTTGATTGACTGATAATTTTATTGATTCATTAATAGAAGTTTGACCATTCTGATGGTTCCATGGAAATGAGTTCGAGTTTCCATTTTACAAAAATTGATCTTATTCAAACGAAAATGAATAGATGATAAGGAGACAAAAGTTGATATACGATGGAGTATCAAGTGTTTAATTAACATAATCTAAGATAATGGTGGGATACTTATATATGTAAAATTTGATTCTTGTATAATATGGTTCTTATGTACAAATGTTGCTAATTACAGCTATTTAAGTTTGGCTTTCAAGAGTCGTAGATGAAGAAACCCAGAGAATATAAAGTTTTTAATTGTTAACAAAATAATGGAAGCAAAACTTAATTTTTATTTATTATTTTAGATTTTCTCATGTCATCATCAGAGCTATTCTTTCTCCAAGAGTTTTTTTTTTTTTTTTTTTTTTTTTTAAATCTTTCAAAGGCCGTCATTATAGAACTCAGCGGTTGTGTGATCCATATCTTCTCTTTTTCTCACATTTAAACAACACGATTTATTTATTACAAAAAAAAGATATAATTGTTATTCTCTGATACACAAATTTAAATAGTGGAATTATACAGTTTTGGATAAATATGAACCAAAAATTAGTGCTGTAGAAAACTACAATCAAAACAAAAAAAACATACAGCAAAATACTGAATATCATAGTCTTGTTTTATACCGTAACAAACTTGTTACGTAAGGGTATGGTAAAGGTTTAAACTATTATCAAGAAATAATCAAGATATTGATGATTCATTACATAATATCAAATGATCATATGTACATAAATGTACATTACAGTATATGTTGATTTGTTTCGAGTTTCAGGAAGCTGTATTGAAGAACTGCAATAAGGATAGTTCACTCTGTTAGGATTCCTAACCGACGCCTTCGAAAAGGTCAAAAAAGCCGAGGAGAAATGTATAACAGAACGGTTGACTTCCAATGAAGTTTAAATAATAAAAAAAATTTACATTCCGATTATTTTAGTAATAATTAAAAACCTATCACATTCCGTGGTGATAATTTAAAATTTCATGATGCTTCGAGTTACTTCAATTTACGACTTCTGAAACCCTCATTAATAAGCTGAAAGTGTTAACAACATAATGCAGGTGATCATTAATAAAACAAATGTTATCAAGATGTGTCGATTATTTCCGCTAATAATTAAAACCTTTGACGATATCCACTCGTAATAATGTACATTTTTCTTTATTTGAAACAACGCTCTCATTTTGGGTTCCATTTTTTTCATTTTAGTGCAAAGTTGGCTGCTAATTTTAAATATACGCTCAAACGGATTGATTCGTTTCGTAGAGAAGCACAAGACAAGCTTCATCCTCAGTAGGGTAAAAAAAAAACCAATCCAAAGCATCAAATTATTTACTGTGATTTTCAAATAATGCAGAAATGCTCACGCGATGGTTTCTTTAATAAAAGTCGTACATGTACAAAGACAAGACCACTGTTATTTCAGAAATGATGTCTTTGGATGACATAAAAATAACTAGGTATTTCTAGGGTGCTGTATGATAGGTGTGAGAAAACGACATTTCTTTTGTGTACATCCGAGAAGAACGTAATAAATACGTGTTGTAAAACATGCTTTGGTGGGTTCTCATCTTGTTAGAAGACGCAAACTGATCACCTTTATGTTTTTTATTGACATAATCATTCTTTGACAATTCCTCGCTGATTGCCTTACTTACTGATATGATGTTCTAGTTACAGGTCTTTGCCGTTGCTGTTTCATTATTTAAAAATTTATAATATATGAGTTGCTTTTATTCAGATGACATACAACTAATTGTATTCATTTTTTTTATTAGGTGAAATGAATCGAATGTTTTTATAGTAATTCTTAATTTATTACCTACATAGTTTTCTTCCATCGTATCTTTAAAAATTCGATCAAATGAATATTTAATAATAAACTAAAAGAAAAAATAAGATATATATTTAAACGAGTTATTTTAAACATACGGCTCAAAGTGTTTTATTCAAAAAACTCTCACATCTTAATTCAGAAATTTTATATAAAAATATAAATAAAACTTAAGCTCCTAAACTTTGTAAGAGCATTCAATCACTAAAACAAAACCTTGATACACCTACAGAATAAGGGAATATTTTATCAATGAATCAGATATTTATTGACGTATAATAACCTACATATTACCAATCGTTCATTCCTGTATCCTGCACTACTTTATATATAGATATTAAGGTGTGTGTGGTGTGTGTGTGTGTGTGTAAAAAATAAAGAGACGCGGCTCTTCCAAATGGGCAGGCGATTTGTTATTTGTTTTAATTTACCAAATCCTCCAACTCGAAAATTTACATAATCTGCAATCGTATTTCTTCACAACAATATTTATCCAGAATACAATGGTACAAAGTGGAAATTTTCAAATTGAGAAGAATTGCAGTCGTTCTCAAGTCTTGACCAAAATTTAGTGCCCAAATTAAAACTGAGATAGTTTACTAGCATGCCATCCCATGAAACAACACGAAGTCCATTAATTTGTGTGTCACGGACGACACCGGAATTTTTGTGTAATATTCCATTAAGTGTCGCGGACGACTCTGTTGGCATTTCCTCAAATCTTCACACCATGCCAATGGAAGGATTTAGAGCTCTCGATAGATTTGACGTGCATCAGCCTGCTACAAGGGGAATTTAATTGCACGAGGAGTACGAGCATGTAAAACCCCAGCTACCGCGCATGTGTGGAAGGTGCTGCAAGTGTGAAAAGTCATTGTCGACTTGATCGTGGTTCAAAAATGTTGAACCCATCACCATACCCTCGTTATTTGCAAAGCGACATTAGTAAATGAATCAATCAATCTTGACTGTATTCAGCGGCCTTTTCGAGGAACCAAATAGGCAGTCAGAAAATGTCAATAAAAAAGCAATGTGATGTACATACAGAGTTACAATCAGTGTATTCTAACATTATGAATTAAATCCAAAACCTAATGGAACTTTTTCCAACAAAGCCTTTCATTATCATAATCATCAACCGACACGCCTGTTTAAGTCCAAACTTTGTAACAGATGTTCAGACAAGTAACTTGAATTTCTCGTGTCCCACCCCCCGACAGCCATTAATCAGTTAGATAGATCACATATATACATAGAAAAAAAACGTATCTGACTGGAGCATCGATGCTGAAACGATGACACCTTACTGCCGGAATACATAATTCTTAATGGAAGAATGCCCACTTAAGAGAGGACATCATCATCAAACTGCGTGTTCCTCACACCAAAAAACAACGAACGTCCACCCCAACACCAATTTCCATTCGAAGACAACGTCAGCAGACAATGGAAGAAGAAAAAAGAAGGCGAGATATAGCCGTAATGAGAAAAAATCAAGAGCTGTTTTAGCATTCCGCCTAATTGAAGAAGTACTCAGAAAGCGGCTTTCAAGTTAATTACTTTGTGCATTTGCCAGTTTCTAATGTGGCTTCATCGGAGAGACAGTTTTGCGAGAGTGAATAAGAAACGCCGTGAACAGCTGACGCTTGGTGGACAGAGGCAACTCACCTCTTGACTTGAGGCTAGAGGTTTTTCTGTTTCAACTGCTGAATCGATTTGGTGATGTGAGAAGAAGAGAAACTAGTTCTCTCACCTCTTTTTGAGATTGTGTTAGCTAATTCTTTTAATGACAGGATTTCATAGTAAACTCCAGTAATTTCGGGAAGTACAGGATCCCTAAAGCCAAAATCTAGGCTTTTATTATAAAAAAAGAGCAAAGGTTGGGTGAGTTTCCACTCCCACACATACGTTAAATTTAGTAAGAATCGTCAATTTTAATAACTGCTGCTAACTTGTTTTAAGTTTTTTGGTAAAATGAAATAGTAATTCAAAAACACAAGACATGATGCAAGACTTTTCAGTAAACGACAAGCTGTGTGTAGTAAGCGATTAAAAATAATAAATGGAAACTTCAGGATAGCAAATTGACGAGACTATTTGATGTATATATAGATTGAGTTATGAGGGTTGTAGCTAACTTTAATAAAGAGTATTATCTTGCCATTTTTGGATAAAAAACACTGGTTTAATATGTTAAAATTGCTTCATTATACTTCAATAATAGGCTCAATTATGTCGTCATAAGACATTTTACTTTTTTTTATAATTTAATATAATAATAGTTGAGCTTAAGTGCACTAAAATCTGAGTCGAGATCCCAAATTCTCTTGACGTAGCGTGGCGTAGTTTGAATGGGAGTGCCAGCTCGAGGTTCGTCCTCGTCACCTTAACCGATGTTCAAAATTACGAGGTCAGGCCAATGAACATCATTTGCTTCCACAGTGACATCAATAAACAATCCCAGTGAAAGATCTCCTCTCAGTTTTTTAAAAACTATTTAAAACTTGAAACTAAAAGAAAACTTAAGAAATACAGGACACTTGTATACGTATTCTTAGTCTCACTTAGGTCTGGACTCTCATCAGTGAACTACACTTGTACTTGAACACCTCGAAGAGGCATTAGAGATAGAAAGTTTTCATCGTGTCAAATATAAGATTATTCATAAATGACGTTAGTCACATCTCATTTCTTTTAACTAAGATAAAAAAAAAATTCAAGTACGATGAAAAAACTGTGTAGAACTGGGATGCATAAAATAACGCTGGATTTAGAAAGTAGTATTCAAATTTTTTTTAAAAAAAATCTCGTTTATACTTTATATTCGCCTTCATACTTTGGACATCGTTCCGACAGATGATTGATAAATTCGGTACCTCACAAAAGTCACTGTGCTATATTTGATCTGATATATTTAGCAGCGATATTTTGTAAGGTATATTGTTATTTTACATTGTGTGCAAATTAGAATATGACACACAATTGAACTTTGGATTCAGTCCAAACAGTACCGAATCGACACATTATTGCATTAAGACTTGGCCACAACCCACGATAAAATGGAATCCTGATCATTAGAATAAACTACGTTGAAATAGGCTTTCCAAATTCTTTTAGAAAATAATAAAACTTTTGAATACTCCTAAATTTTAATGGCAGGGTTATTTTAACATAACAAATTTTAAATAGATTCAAACTTCGAATTTGGAAATCGAAGATATCGAGACCGTGGATCTATTAATTAGTACGATAAATGAAAACTATTTATACAAAAACACAATTTTAGGTTTTCAGCTGTAGATTATTTAAAATTAATCAATGATCAAACAATGGAACAATATATTTCTTAACATAATTCATTTCTTCTAAATAAGACATTGAAAACTTGAGCTCTATATAGAAATTATCATTCATTAATAAGAAAATTGACATATAGCATGCAGCTTAAATATTCTCATCTTTCCTGCATTCAGGCTGCAAAATATACACAACGTAATAAAATATTAAAATGTTGAGTTTAACTTATATATGTCGTAGTAATCCTCTCTCGTTGAACACATGTGATTACATAGATACATAGCCAAATGGCATTCCTTCACTATGTAATCCATAAAGACCCTTCTCTCCCTCTCCTAAGATTTTATACTGAAGACGGAGGGGGGGGGGGTATGAAAACAGAGACTTGACACACACATATCCAGCTGTCTTTTTTTCCGCTACAGTATAAGTTAAAATAAAACCATAACGAAGATCTGGAAAATCCTCTCTCTTAGCTAAACACTGAAAGAACCAAGAAAAGAAACTAACAAAATTAATCACCAATTAGTACCAAGAATGTTTTCTGAACGAGACTAACCAATGGACATTTAACAAACGAAACGAAAAAAGAAAATCAGAGTAAACGACATCTGGGTTATAATTGATGACGAAATATACTCTGTTGACAAATTAAACAACTGTAGTTGTTTGAGGTCCGCAGAGAAAAGCAGAGAAATTCGAGCCGTGATTTTTTTGACGAGGTAGTATAAAAAATCTTTGGATTCGGGAGTAATTTTTGCGGGTCTACTTTTATGCGAGACACTTTTCTAGACTGGATTTATCGGTCATCATCAGCGAGCAGCTTCTTGGAAAAACTGAGGAGTGATATAGTAGCAGTTCAACTGCATAACGAGACAAGGAAGAGCAGAGTGTAATGGCTGACTATAAATAAGAATTACGATTAAGTAACTGAAGCAGGTTTTTTGGTCGCCACTGGGAGAAGCGGACCTCCTGTCTGAGTCATACTCATGCGCCTCTGGAGGAAGATAAGAACTTTTTTCAGATAGTTTTATTCTTCCTTGATTACTCTGATGGAAAGTTCAAGTATGAGATTGTAATGACAAATTACACCTTTACAATACGATTTCTCTCCATAATCTAAAAATTCTATGTGGTAACAAAGAAATGTAAAGGAATGATCATGAACATCTCTTCAACCCCTTGAAAGGATACAACCTAAAAAAATCACGTTAATGCAATCATGGGTGTAATTTCGGTCGCAGTAAATGAATTTTTATTTTATAAATTTAATAAAGACACGCAAATTAGTTTAGATCATATTATAAAATTTACATATTTATGAAAGTTATAAAAATTATTTTTGCTAACAGTTATTGCAAATATTAGCGTGCTTTTTACAAATGAAGTTGTGTAGCATTATTCGTGATACTTCTTTCCCGTACATATAACAACATCTCTCGCAAAAGATGTGGATGTTAGAAGTGTTTGTTGCTCCTCAATTTAGCCGACAAGTATTTTTAATATTATTTTGCCTTGATTACTACAAATTCGGTGTTTTAATCTTCTTTAAGAAAAATAATTCACTGTTAGATTGCAAAAAATAAATCTAAGAAGTCTACAAATTTAAACTTAGATTTAGTGTATCATGGTGAGACATTCGGACCCAATATATATATCTGCGATTAAGCGGTATTACAATACTTCAGAAAATATCTCTCGGCAAATGGGAACAGAGCACAGTTCGTTTTTAATTACAACAGATAGGCGATTACAGAACTTAATTACGAAAACATTAAGGGTACGAAATAAACGAAATTTGTCATATTCAATTATTAAGAGACCTATTGGGTCAACGACAAGAATAGTTTCGACTTACAATAAACGCTAGCGATCCATAATGTGATATACGTTAAAAAATTCTTGTAATATTTCTCAAGAAAACAACTGAAATTTCAGTGTGTATTGTCTATGTTCAACAAACATCCATCCGCAAGTTTCATGGTAAACAAATAAACAAGAGTGTGTGATTTGGTGCACGTACGCGAATGATTCTATTGAATACATAGTGTATATAGAATTTTTTTCTTGACTTTAACAGTGTGATTCGCTAACAGACCGCCAATATGAGGATATGTATGAGCGAGCCTTCAGGATTTTCGTTTTCGAGCAAAATGATGAAAAACGTGCTGCGATACTGCATTGAAATATTGCTAGATATGGCGATTCCCGTGTGGAATCGAAACCAGCAACCGTAGTATTGAACCCTAACTAACTTGAAACTTTCAAATCACATCTATAGTCTCCGATGCCTTACGGTATGAAACTATACCTTTTAGTTTTTTTTTTTCCTGAAAGGCGATGTAGATTCGATTTTCAAATTTCATTGTTGATAAACATACAATCCAAAAATATGTCATTGTTATCTAAATATCTCCCCAAGGGACTTTTTTTCCCGACAGTCGTCAATTGTTTATATGAAAAGTAATGGGCCAATGCAGCATGGATTAAAAAAACACACAAACTTCTTCCCCAAGAAACATGTAGTCTAATGTGACGCGAACCAACCCAATATCTATGTATTAACTGTATCTGGTGACCCATCATTAGTGTTTGTCCAGTTTGGAATCAGGCTGCCTAAAATCCAATTAGCACAAATTAGAAATACAAAAAATAATATCCCACGAATGACGTTGCCCAAGCTAGATGGTTCTATAGAAATGACGATATCAGAAACTCCCTTAAAATATAGTAAACTCCAAAATTTTAATAATAAATTAACTGAAAATTTAATAATGCCCCCAACCACCCAAACCCTCAATCTAGGAACCAAAAAATTATTTCGAAATTATAGAACCCCAACAAGTTTAGACTAACCTATATATACTCCAAGCGCACAACCCTCCCAACCAATGGGAAACACCCTCTCAAACTTCAATAGGGAAAACTCTCTCTCTCCTACTGAACGAAGAACCACTTCCTACCAAGATAGCGCGAAAAAAATCTTAACACTTGAGTAACCGCTTCCTGATTGACAAGCACTTCACCTCTACCTATTCTCTGCTCCCCAACCAATGCTCATGTAATATTCCCATATCATCATCCCTTCACTCTAATTCATTTATTAGTAATAACCGATTATTAAATACTATTTTAATTCATTTAAATAATTCTAAATTGTGCAGCATCCATTTAAAAAGGTATTGGAAATAGTTTTTGCTGTTCAACTCAAGATAGAGATACTTCTAGGCCTATCTGGGTTAGTAGTTTTGTTTTCATTATTCAATACGAACCAAACCCAATCCATCTTTATTTCATCAAGCATTCATGTATTCCAAAATGGATGTGTACGATCCAGCACGACATTTTCACCAATTACCATCGAAATAAACGAGCCAAGTTATGAAATTCCCTCACAAAGGGCAACTGCCTGAAAATAAATATGTTGAATATTATCAACACCAATCTGCCATATCACCTGTGTGCGGTAAAAGATAAATGAGTTGTAAACACGCAATGGTTTCCCGTTGCATATGCGATGATTCAATGTGCGCTGGCGCAAAGGACACAAGCTTTGAAGGTCGTCGATTATGACGCGATCGATGTCCAAGTAACCGTGAAACACACACAGAAAAAAAGGAGTGTGGGTAGAGTATGAGCACGTAATGATGTTTCAGCTTAGACATCGAGAGTTGGTAAACAAAGGATTGTCGGTTGTCTTAACATGTTGTTTCAGGACGTAAAAATAGTTTACGCTACAAGGACTGGTCTCCAGAGACAAAGGAGTCTGAAGGATGAAGATACTTATATTTGTGAATTGTATTATAAAGAAACACCTCCGTGGAAATTGAGAATGGATTCTGAAAGTTCAAGAATGATTGCATGAGGTTTAGATATTAATAGTTCTGGGTGTGAAAAGAACTCCATTCAGATACGAAGCCATGCACATCCCTTCCCATCCCATGAGAGGTGTTTTATGAATTCACAATAACCTCTAGATACTTAGCACTGGTCTACTAGAATACCGACCCCTGCCAGTTTTAGTCGCGATATTCTACCGCACTCACGCTATCTAACCCCGGTCTACGTTGGGCTATTCGCGTAAGGTTTTCCACTAACATCGGGAATTTTTTTAGTTGTTTGAACAATTGCTAAACTACAATTTCAAATGTAGGAAAACGTGATTAGGTAACTTAGATGAAGAGAAAAACACAGAAAATTGAGAGATAGTTACATATATCGGAATAGAATTGAGAGAAAGAAGAGGGATATAGAGATAACGACATGCTGATAGATATTTGAAAGTAGTATTAAAGCATCGTAGCTAATATTTTGATTGAATCTTAGTTAAAGTACTGAGACCGGCCGTTTAAGAGACGAGTTTGAATCGAACCGAATGATTAGGGTCAGCTAAGAATTTAGTATTGATCGTAATTGACAAGTTAGGATTCGAGAACTTTTCTATTCTTCAGTGGTTAATAAAGTACTTTATCTAGCTTTTTTACGTATCTTCACTGGAGTTTAATCATTGACGTTTTAATTAGACTGAAACACGGTGCTAGAACCAAATAATGAAAGAAGAACCTCACAACAGTACCTCCATAACTAGTAAATGATATTCGAAGGTGATAGCACAATTGTAAACATAAAGCGTTTTCGAGATTTGCTGTAATCAGTCGTCTAACAATCGAATGTAGTGTGATAACGTATAGAAGTTTGCGATGTTCCATCAAACTATCGAAGGTATTTTAAGTATAGAAAGACCAGCATAAGACACGACTAAAAAAATGCGAAAACAAAACGCAGAATGACTAAGTACGTAAAGCACGTCTACTTCAGGAGAACATACTTTGGCCTCCTCCAAGAGTTCAAAAGTTAAATTTTTGTCACTTTTCTACTTTTAATTGATGAATAGTTAGTGACCAATCAGTATATATGAGTCGAAAGATTAGTTTCAAAGTACCACCGATTTAGGTTTAGTTATTAGAGTAGTAAAAAAGTAGTCTTAGAAAACTTGTTCTTGAATCTAACCCAACATTTCAATGAATGATTGGATTTTAATGGTCTTATATTCAAAATCTATGAGCATCCAAGGTTCACATAGATTTAATCATTATTTTTCATGAAGTGGATGAATAAAGGCCAAACTAATATTCTGTTAAATAAAGTTTCTAAAATAGATACGTTATAAAAGATCAAATTTAGTAACAGTACAGGCAATATTAAGTTTGGGGTAATTTTGTTTATTAGATCATTTTTTTGGTCAAGTTAACTCTTTAATGGTAACTCTTCGGTCTCAGCAGTGACCTCCAAAGATAATCTTCAAAACATTTAAGACTGCTTCACCAGACACCTGATCTGACATCATTCTCCAAACATCCACACTCACACCAACAGGTGGACTCTCATCTGATAGATTAAACTGCATCAATCTCGCTATATAGTGAGCTTTATGGCATCAGGGCTCGAACTTTCCACTCAACGGAAACAACATCACGCGTTCAAGTGAAAATGACCCACTTCGTGGTTACTCCGGCAACGTGTCGGTCAGAAATAAGCAGCCGGAAACATGTTCACAAACAATTGATGGCAAAGAATAATACGTAATTCCAAAAGAATAGCTTACATGGGATGGAAAAAAACCACCTTTAATAGAATTAGTTTGAAGTAGTTATAAATTTATTCCTAAGAATAACTCCACAAAGCAATAAGTTAAAAACAAATAAAAACTTTCTTTAATGGAATATTACACACACACACACACAAACATTGAAAATCTATTTTCCAACACGCGCAATGGAAGATAAATACAGTACAAATATACAAAATTAATGCAAATAAGCACAAGAGAAAAATCACTGAAAACACGAGTTCTTTACATCACTTACATAAAACAATTAAAAGCATGAATCTTTTTTTAAAAGTTTACATTTCCCGTCTGAACCGTGATTAGGTCCAACTCTCCATTTCATCGACCTATCAATCTGACATTGACGAGCAGTCACTGAAAGAAAGAGGACAACCCGACGCTGTAACAAGAATATGTAACTACGTTTTACGACTCGCCCAAAAGCTGTTTTAATTCAACGGATAAGACAATCCTCCGAAGTGATTATGTTGGGAGAGTTGGACGGACGCTACAATTCCGCAGGGAAGAGGGCATGTGATGGTGACGATCTCATTCAATGAATACAAATAGAAAATATTATCAACGATAGTTCATTAAGCAATAATCCTTATTATATTTGATTAAGTATTGTTATACAAAAAAAAAAAAAAAAAAAGAGTCAACATGCATGTAAAATTTTTTTTTTGCTGCAAATGTCTTTATTGCAGATTAACCAATAAAACTATTTTCACAGTTTACACGAATAATTTAATTACAACACTCATACTTTTAATTGTTTCTTTTGTGGCCGAAAACCTTAGAGAGCTTTTTCTTCCACTGATTTACAGTCTTGATAAACATGGTGACGAAACTGGAGGATACCGCAGTAATCCTTTTTATTACTGACCTCCCTTCTAGTTAACCAATTTTACTTTTTTTCAAACGTTTAGACTCATGATACACATTGTTTGGCGCATAGCCATATTTATTTCGCACATAAACATAAAATTTTTTTATTCATTCATTCACATCGGAGATAAGTTCGAACTTCGTTACTAACCAAGAAGAACGACAAAAAAAAAGGGGATCAAGGCACACTATTTTCTATACACAGAAATGATACAGGAAGGTAGAAACTGTATTAACAAAGTAAATGTATACCCTTAAAATCAACGATCAATAACTGTTGATGCCGAAATAGATCTAAAAGTTGAAGTTTACTTATAGACATATATTATTTCGTTTCATGTACGTACAGTTTCAATCAGAAAAAGTTTTCTGTGGGATGATGAATCGTAATGTCCCTTAAAATCTCAAACACCACGCCATTTATATTTTTATTTTTGGCAAGTAATTAATTGTGGAAAGATTGAACATTTCTCCTACTTCGTAAGATGGGAAATTTTATTTCCTTAGTGAAAAATTACATATATAAAGATTTTTCCATCAAATTGCCGATCTTGAAACAAAATTGCACTTTTCTACGAAATACTTTTGCCTTCCGCTCCTTACCTCTACCATTCACCAGATATGGGCCAAACCTACGCATGACGTCAGATAGGTTCTTCAGATAAAATGGAGAATGATAGAGAAGTTCAGAGGGAGTTGGAACTGAATAAAACTCTACAAGTTATGCTTAAATAAATTAATTTTAATCGATTGTTATTTCTTGAAAAAAACTTCAATTTGAAAGATAGACAAAAGAATGCTTTTCCTCCATAACCATACAAATACACTCATATACAATTTGTTTTAATGTTGTTTGTTTAAATATTGATAAGAATATATATTTTACCAACTATTGAGTTTATGGAAAAACAGATCTTAATTTTAATATTGTTTGATATGAAACCTTAAACGATATTGTGACGACTGCTCCCCCACTCACTCAACCTCTAACGCCATATCTCAGTCTGATATACTAATCAATAACTAAACTTCTAATTGAAAAACACGCAAAAAATCATGTTATAACAATTTATTAATAATCAGAAGATAATGCATAAGGTCACTCTCCTCTTCAAATTCACTAACTCATCAATTCTAACGATCAACTAATGAACTCCCTGTAGCTTAACACCAAATGATGTGATTCAGTCATTTCACATCAAAAGTCGATTCTTATCTTTATACTTTAATTACCCGTTTAGTCAGAAAGACGCGATGCTTCAATACCACCTAAGAGCCATGTATCAGCCTGATGTTATTTTCTATCTCCTTACCCCTCTTCTCAATCTACTTCGCTTATATCTTCTTTTTAATTTAATTCACTTCACTTTATTTTCATCTAATTTACCTAATCATATTTCAATTTATTTTTGAGAAGAAAACTAAAATAAAAGATAAGTAAATATAAAGTCCTCGAGTTAGTGAAGAGGAAACCGTTAGAATGGCCTAACGTCGCAAAAGTAGCACCATGTTTTAAAGTATTTTTTCATAAAGAATATGATCTTGGACCATATTAATTCTCTTTTCATGTGTTTTCTCATTTTAATTCCGACGATTATCAATATGAGTCCATATTGGACTACATTTTAACATAGAAGACCTCATCAAATTTTCGGAACCATCAAGATCCATTTTCGGAACCAACCAGCATGAAGCAAAGATTTCTGAAGGGAATCAAGATTTGTGAAACTAGTAAACATATTTTAAATCAGGAATACTAAATTCATCTTTTAAACACCTCTGCATCGTTTTCGTAATCTTATTACCGTCCTACGCTCCTTTAAAGTAATTTATTTTGATTTCAACCACTTCCAAAACGACAGGCACAAAATTTAAATAATTATCCCCTACAAAAAAACCTTCCACTTCTTCACAGCCAATCGATCATTATCGCCAAATGCTATATACCACAACAAACCCATACTATTTTCCTAACCTAGTATATTCTATCAGCCCATCTTCTTCCAAACAATCGTCATCTCGGAATGTGTCACTGATAGACTGAGGTGTTGCCAACCTGAAAAAATTAAATACCAGTTGACCGCACAAAGACCTATTATTAGCTCAGTGACGGGTGACTTATGACCTGATAATCATACAATCTGAGGCGCCAAGAACACTCTTAATAAGTTTCTACAACGCCTATAGTCACAATCAATAATTTATAATTGTCTGCACAAACACGTGTGCGATGGCAAGCCAGATAGTGCAATATTTACCGATTTCAGGTCGCCGAAAGTTTTGCTATCCACGCCTATATTAAAAAATGAATATGTATGGTGAGTTGTTGAAAATAAGGTAACCTTCTAAGCATTATATTTTTTTGTTAAGGGAAATAAAGAAAAATAAAGGAAAACAAGATTATTTTAAGTTTATGAACAGTGAACGAAAATTCTTAACAACATTCAAAAAATATATCGTATGAGAAAAAAAAAGAAAAAAAAAAACAAAAGCTTCTGTAAAAATTGCTTCGAAATTATATACATATTACATATATATTATTATGTTAGTATATATATATATATATACAGCATATACATATATTATACATATATTATTACATATATATATATATATATATATATATATATATATATATATATATATCCCGTTGAAATATTGTCTCGCGGAAAATTCGAGGTCTTGGTAAAAGAGTGAAACAACTCTTCTTATTAGTACGACCATGCCATTACGTAATATAAACTTATTGCAATGAATGTAACATGTGCTAGTAATTATTTTAAATAAATGCTTATCTGATTAAATTACATTTTCTTTGAATTCTTTTAAGTAAAATGAATGGATCGCATTAAATTCAACATTATTTTTCTAATTATCCTAATAAAAAAATTTGGGGTAATACGGTAATAATAAGAGCAAAATCAAATTCAAAACATAAAAGAAAGAGCATTATCGCAAAGAAAATTAAACAAAAATACGATCGAAATAATATAAACTCCTCTAAAACCTTAAAAGGCATTTGCAGAAAAAAGCTACAAAGAGATTGACACTTAAAGCAAGAAAAATAAAAATTGCGTATTTAACACAGAAAAAAGATTGAATATATACTCGTATATACGAGTACTAAATTGTTTTGATGTACCTGCTGAAGTAAGCGATCCGATGCAGTCAAGACAAAAATATAAACTTTAACAAGTTAATTCAAACAACAAAGCGTTGTTTTTCATAAATAAACAGCTGAGAAGTTCAATAGATTAAGAAATAAATATTTATTCGCTGCCTTTCTCTTTATTACCATACACTTTCCGCGTTGACAGAAAGTAGCCGCAGGTACTACCGCACAAAAAAAAACACATATTCATAGCACAAAAAACCCACCCGCACAATGTGAAAACATTGCTCTTTTTGTTGCTAAAACAAACTTACAGGTTTTGTCACGATCGCTCATAACAGCTAATAGTACACCTCCGAAGATAAGCATAATTGCTGCTCTGACAAATCACAGGACAAGAGTTCACATGAAAACCCCCATAGCTGGGGCCTGACTTGAGACAGGGAGAGATCACAAGTCGAACAGGATAGCGTAAGAGTTTTTAAGGTTAATAACCAAGTTCCAGTATTAATATTTACTAAGGGTCGACGGTAAAGGTCTACTTTAATTGATGTCGGGACCTACCAGACGCTCCATATACCCCTAAGGGAGTGAAAGGAGGAACAGAAAGGAAAATGTTGGGAAAAAAAAGGTAGGAGGAAGTGTGTGTCTGAGATATAGGTGAAGAGCTTTTTCGTGTTGGAAAATAAAATCATATTCAAAATGTAAATCATTTTTTCCTTTTATGTGTGTATATATAGCAAACAGAGACCTAATTGGAAACTTTGATTTAAAACCACTGCTGAATAACCGAGTTGATAATTTTATTGTTTTATTAATTAAAAAAAAATGAAGCGTACAGTCTTTCAAGCTTTCTGGAATGTGAGGCAATTTTTTTCCCCTCTACGAAAAACTTGTAATTTTGTAAATCTGTTCCATTTTTTAAAGTCATACCTCTGCGTAAACATATTTCATCGCGCAAATATATAGTGAGCAGATGAGAATTAACGAGAAAATATATCAGGATTTTATTGATTGTTTATTAACGTTGCACTTCGAAGGAACACGATGTGACTATTGACGACCTAGTAATTTGAGTCTCAGTAAGTGACGAGGACGACAACCGAGCTGGTAAAACCCTTTCCAATCTTCCACATAATTCCAACAGGTCTGGAGTCAACGCGAGTATGATTTTTTTACAGACTTTGCTGAGTTGCAAAGCAAGCCCAAGTGTCTTCCTAATATATTTCTCAGTGTAATAATGCAACATGAGTTAGTTGAAATATTGTTCCGCAATTTTATAAATAGGGGGAAAAAATAATGTAAATTTTTCCTCCTAGGTATTATTCCTTAGAAAACAAAATCGTCTGAATTTCAGGACTTAAGTCCTTGCCCCCCCTCCCCAGATTTGTCATTTTCAGACTTAAAAATGAATTCCTAATATTTTATTAGCATCATTTAGGAATAAACTTGAAATGTAATTTAGAGCAGTAACACGTCACTTTAAGGAAAGATGGGGGGGGGGGATGTTTCACTATGTTTAAATTTAATTATTCTTAGCTTTTTTTTTTTTTTTAAAAAAAGAAAATTGCAATCTTTCATTTTGAAGGAGGAGCTACAGTCCTCGTTTACCCTCCCTTCGCCGTCGCCCAAAAATATTTTTAATTGATGTTGAGACCTACCAGACGTTCTAAATACCCCAAAGGGGGTGTGAAGAGGAACGGAATGGAACATCCAAAAAAAGAAAAGAAGAAAGAAGCGAGTTCAGCTAGGATGAAGAAATTGGGATTTTTTATTTTATTTTTCTTTTGTCTTCAGATCGTTAATGATCGATGTATATGTCGCCCGTACCCGGCTATTAGAGACGCTTTAATTTATGGAGGTTCTTGCGTCTATACCCTCCCTTTAAATGCTTCTGCCAGCTAGAAGACAGACGCTGGTCTGGGTGTGCTGCGTTGTTTCACAGAAGAAGTAAGAAATTACTCTTTCCAGGGTATGTGTCTTACTGCTTAAGGGTATCATTAACAGGTTTGTCTGGTTCA
Source organism: Nephila pilipes (assembly GCA_019974015.1). Classification (NCBI taxonomy): domain Eukaryota; kingdom Metazoa; phylum Arthropoda; class Arachnida; order Araneae; family Nephilidae; genus Nephila; species Nephila pilipes. Next base: position 223,630 of record BMAW01033529.1, on the reverse strand, counting down.
CAAAACCAAAAAGGTAACAAAAAATTTTGCTCTCTCTCTCTCTCTCTCGAAAGAAAGATGGAAAACATTTAATCATTTCTTTGACTATCTCCATCTCTCATTTCCACGGTTTGTCGTCGATGGGCACTATAGCCAAAAACGCCAAGCTCTGAACTTTGCCATTAAGGGATATCATTTACACAGAAACGTATAAATAAGATGATTATTACGAAACAACCTCGTTTAATTTCCGAGAGGCACTCCACTGTATCACAAGAAAGCGCTATTAAAAATTTTTAAGCCGAAAAGTGGCGCCGAGATATATGTCCACCCACAATAATTCAAGACACAGACTGTTTTTTCTTCTGGAAACACTCTTCAAAGGATGGGAAAGTTTTTTCACCTCAAAGGAACACAATGAGGAGAAGGTCGTTAAAAACACGCCATGCTGGGGTTCTTCAAATTACGAGTTTGCGTGGCAGGTAGAATTTTAATCAAAAACAGTTTCAAGCAGCGCTTTCGGTCCGAAAGAAAAACACGCGCGCTCAACATAATGCCCGGCAGTTTTATGAAACATGTGTCTTTGTTATTGCGGCATAAAGGATTCGTTTTCAAGAACACGGCTTTAGAACGAAGTTAACAGGCCTAAAATGGCCTAATCGCCTGGAACATTTTCTTCTTTGTATTGAGCCTTTTTCATAAACATGCCAGTCCATTGTTGGATGTTGAGGAATTACATATATTTGGAGTGATGGAAAATTTTTGGAATAATTCTGCGGTTACATGAAGTGACACAGATTCTTTCCCCACTCTACACCTCGGTTATTATGATGGAATGAAATATTATTTTAACCCATTTTCAACAACATTAGAAGGTATAATTATATTTATATGGTTTTTCTTCTGCCACGTTCCACGAAGTTGATTTTTAGAGCTCTTTCAACACATCCACATACTTGAAATTAATTTTTTAAAAAAATTGGAGTTTGTACAATTTGCGAGATTCTTCGATAAGGAAAATTTTATAACCTTCCGCAAAACATCACACTTATAAACAGATTTTGTCTTTTTAAACTTTAAATAGCATTTCGATTAACTTCGAAACCTAATGCATCAAATATACCATTACATTTTAAATGACTGTTTTGCTTTTACCGTTTAAAAACAATAAGATAATTTTTCACAGGAATTGTGTTCAATTTTCAAATAATGAGAAGCAATATATTAAATAGCAGAATTTAGACAAAAATTATAATTTTTAAAAACGATACTCATTATTTCAACAAAAAAAATTATTATTATTATTCCAAGCAGTAACAATAAAGTGATTCTGGAATCCATACCTATTTTTAAAATTTGATTTGTGTTTTGTAGAAATAAAATTCCAGTGTCCATATACAGGTAATTTCGTTTCTACAAAGAAAAAAAAATCAAAATAGCAATAATAATCAATTTTGCATAATATAGTATCTTATTATTATTGATTTTCGGTTAACCCCCAAAAAATACGACATATTCCTTCGTGTAGAGTAACACATCGCTTAACGAGCACTTCTCATGATAAGTAATCGCATAACGAACAAAGCAAATTAAAAAAAAAATGATTCGATTAACGAGCGACATTTTGTATGACAGACGACGACAGAGGAAATTCGGATCAATCCGTGTTTAGCACTCGTTCTGTTAGCACTTTGTGTCGTTTGTGGTCACACATTTTTCCAAGCTTGTGATCAAGTCTGTAGTCAAAGAGAATATGTCTTTGACCAAGATTATGGTACTGGAGTGGATAAAAATGATATCGATGAAGTTGTGGACAAGCACAAACAAGAGCTCCTCGCCGAAGAGCTTATAGAATTTGCAAATATGTTTTACAGAAATAAGTTGTGGTGAAGAAAGGAGATCACAAAAGAGGAGGAGGTAACAGCAGAACAACTATTTTCTGGAGCTTTAAGATGCTGAAAGTGGGGGAATCAGTTGTATCGCACACTGAGAAGCATCATACTTATATGGGCAGTGGATATGCGCAGTATAAATTTATTGAATAGTAATGCTATGTCGCATTTCCCAAAATTCTGAATTAGGTATGTATCACAGTAAAAAACTAATTATTTTGGTTTTTCCCCCTGCAAATCAAATTCGCATTCAAGGTAGGCTCATTAAGCGATAGAAAAGATGATTCACGCTTCTTAACAATGTATATATATATTATTTTCTTTGAATAAACGGAAAACTTAAAAAAAAAAAAAAAAAAAAAAACCGAGCACTGCCGACCCTGGTTCAATTCCCGGTGACTTCGGCTTGGGTAGCTGATCAGCTTTTCAGCCCTCTGAGATCGATAAATGAGTACCAAGTTCGCTTAGGAAGTTAACTGGGGGATTCAGCGTCAGGCTAGCCACTCATCCAGGTCTCTAGTTAGTAATTAGCGCCACAGGCCCAAAGGCTACATAAATGGAGAAGGACACCGCCTGATGCAGCCTTTATGCACGGAGAGGCTGTAACTAACTTAAAAATATTTTTTTGATTTTTTCGGCATGAATCACGTTATCGTATTTTATATAAATTTATGAGGGAAAAATAGATTCGCTTATAAAATGTTTCACATTTCGAAATTAAAGAACGAATTATGTTCATGAAGAGTGCTTCCAACGTGTGTGTGTATATATACACATATAATTACAGTAAATTACATCTACAGTATTTTCATATTGTGTTCTAGAATTTCCCATTTTACTGATTTGGCCAGTTTTCTTTCCTAGTGATTCCTGCTAGCTTTCAAGAGAACGCAGTCCTTTGAATAAAATACATTAATTCCAGAAACGATGATGAGATCAAAAGAGAGAGAAAACCCACTTAGTAAATTATCTTTTAATGTATCAGACTTCTACTTTTATTTCAGTTTGCAAGAGCTAACTAACTAAATTGGGTTTTACAACAGTGCTATATAATAACCAGTACTCAAGCATGTATTGATAATTTCTATAAATAAAAAGAAGTTTCGAATGTTTTTTTAATTGAAATTAAGGATTTCCGATAGATAGGATTCGAAATACAATCCTACTTTGACAATGAATTCGACCGCTTGATCCAAGTCCAATCCTCTATCCATCACTAAAGTCAGAGACGTCGCCAACCTTTGGTGACGTCACAGGATATGAGTAACTAATCAGGCCTGAGTGACTGACAGACAGACAAGCCAGAAGTGGGGGCGGATTCTCCAATGCATTATGCATGGGGATCAACCTAAGCGGTCAGATTAAATGACACGGCACATCGAGGATCTTTCCTTTTTTTTCATCCCTACCCTTTTCTCTATCGTAGGGATTAAATGAGAAACTTTGCATCTCTAAACAGAAGAGCATTTAAGTGGGGAATGATGCGACCGCACAGAGGGAAGCCCTGGTAATCCTCTTAGAAGGGAAGTCCACAAGTGAAACTCGTTTAAAAGGAAAGTTGCTCTACAGGGAAATCATCAACCCCTCCGTTTTAATTGTGTCTTTTGTGGGTGATAGTTGAAGTGTGCAAGTTTTGCATGTAAAGGTGCGATGTGGCTGACAGTAGTGTCATGAAACGTAGAATTTAATTTGGTACGGAGGATTACAAGCTTGACACATTAAATATATAGAAAGAGCTCCGTGTGTTCACAGTTGTTGGAAAATCTGAGAATTTTTCGTTGGTTATTTCTAAAGTTGAAAAGTAGATTAACAAATATTATGAACAAAAAATCGAAGTCTATTTCGAATCAAAATGTTTTGTTGGATCAAACCAAGCTAAATAAGAAAAAAAAAAAAAAAAATCATTCACATATGTCTCCAATTGGTACCCATGCAAGTAAGTTAAATCAAATGTTGTTAGTTTCAAAACTCAGGATTATTCAAAATGATTCTTCCGATTTCAACATTCTACTTTTTCAAAAATAAACGACACAGAAATGAAAAGGGAAAATATATAAGTTGTTTTTTTACAGGTGTTCGACATAACTCTTTAATTACACGTACAATGTCAATTCGTATGAAAATTCCTGCCTAACACGTTGTAAAGTGTCAGTGGTAATTGAATGTACACAGCAGAAGTCCGTTGTTTAAGTTCACATAAATTTGTGGGTAACGCTGGCGCACACACTTTATCTTTTACGAAAAGAAGAAATCGCATGAGACCATATCAGATGATTAGACCTAGGATTCGCATATAAGGTAACTAAGGCGGTCAGATGTGAAACATCAAGTCATCTGCGACCGATCCAACTGCGAGGCAGCTCCTTGAAAGCTACTAGAACAGTTTTCATGAAATACTCTCACGAAGAACACACGAGGGCGACCTGTTTATCGCAACATAAAATTTCCCCCATTTTTCCTTTGTATTTATTTATTATTTATCATTCTGCGTCGTTTATTTTTGAAAATATGGTCTTCAGAAATTGGATGAATAATTTTAAATAACCCTGTATTTTGTACACATTTGATTTCATTTAAATAAAATAGACGAGATATATATAGTATACCACTTTCGGCGTACTTTTGTAATTACGAATCATCGTCAGTAGACAACAATGTCGAATTTGTACCTAATAAGGTCAAATGAAATTCTACTTGATAACGCTGTTTTTACTTATTTCTCCATCCATTATAAAGCTTAATTAGAAATTCACAAAACTGCACAGTCAAATGAATAGACAATCTAACAATGATGATACCCAATTTGTTTTTATTCAAGTTATAAATGCTTAAATTTCCTTCCCTGTCCTACTTTCTCCGTGGAAAACTTGTGTACTGATGTACGTTTATTATATTAATAAATTACATATGATTTATTTATCAAGTTCTTGACCCTTTGTAACTTCAAAGGCTCCTTATTCAACGTAGCTCTGATACTGATCTCCTTTTGATAATTTCAGTTCACTATCTTTATTTCTAACTCTCATACTGCAGTATTAAATTCTTCGTTGCTTATAAATGCAATTCGTCAAATCTATTCGATACACTTCGAAAATTTTAATCTAATCTACATAAGTTACGTTTGAGCCATTATGAGAGATTTTCACTTTAAACAGTCCTCAAGCATTAGTTGAAGGGAGAAACACGACAGAGCCAACGCTATTATTTTATGTGATACATAACTATCTTTCGGCTTACAGTATAAAAAAAATGCAATTTATAGTTTCTCAACTTTAGATCAGGTAGTATATGAAAAGAATTTTTTATTGTTACATTTGTAGTTTTGATGTAATTATTATACTGTCGTTTATCATTATATTTGAGTTAATCTACAGAAGATTTATTTGAAAAGTACCTTAATTTTTATTGATTTATAAAATTTGAATTTATACACTTGTGCAGGGATTTGGTACGTATATATATTTACACACTTCTCACGGTTATTAATAACAATCCAGAAAGTTTCATCCAGCAGATATGAAAAGTATGATTGAACTTAATTTTCTGTTCAAATATACCAATGGACTTTTAATCTCAGTAAAAAATTAAAATCAAGAGGGAAAAAAAACCCAATCATACACTAAGAAGCATTCTATCCTACAATCACATAAGTAGCGAACTATCGTGGTGAAAAAATTCACCAGATAAATATCGTAATAGCTTCAGATTTCAGAAACGAGCGTAAAAAGACTTAAAAAACAGCTGGAAAAATGTATCTAAAAGAAAAGGGATGAGATAAAAAAAAAAAAAAAAAACAGTCGTGAGTGCTATTCCAAGAAAGTAATCTTTTAATGGGATTTGCGAAGTGAAAGAGCTGATGAGAAAAAAAAGAGAGTAAATCAAGTTAGGAATATATACCCTAATCATTTGCAGCAGGAAAAAAAAATGTTTCTAGGAAAAATATCAGTTGAGAGGGGGCCCCCCGCATACACAGTTAAGGGGATTGTCTGCGTATTACCGCGGAACATTTTGTGTCATTTGGGATTTATGGAGGCTTGTAATGATACTTGATAACAGCGGAAAATTCAACATAGAAAATAATTAGGAACTTCTAACGAATAGCTAAGGAAATGAACCGAAAAAATGAAAATAAGGTTTTGGAATAATTGTAATCGAAATTATAGTCAAAAAGCCTTCGCATTTTCCATAATTAAATGAAAAATCATTACTTTCTCAGATGATTTCTACAAATCAAATTTTAATAAAAAGATAGCTATGAGTATATATTACTATACGAATTTATACCTTATTAAATTCGTATATTTATGAATATGTGTATCAGTCTATAAGAAAGAGCATCTTTTTTTTTTAAATTTTTTTTAAAAACCTTACCATAATTCGAAATAAAAAGGATTTCCAGCAACATTCGAGCAAGTATCAATTCTGATATGGAAAGTAATGAAAACGATTATATGCATTCAGATATTCCGGTGAGATTTAATCTCACTGTTTTCAAAATAAGAATTTGACATTCATATAAATAAACAAGGAAACCAAATAAAAATCACTATTAAAATTCTTATAATAAAATAAATAGCTAATAATTACTTGAAAATTATTTACTTTTCGTACTGGATTTAGGATAATCCTAATTATAGAATCAAATGCGATCGCAGGACAAAATATAAACAGAATATTTATCTTCCATTCCAAGCTTACAATTGAACTAATTAATTCTAAAACTGCAAGAAATAAAATAAAGTTCCATTGTCAGATTAATATTTATCTCAAAAATTGAATTAAATGACACATACAATTAAATTATTTGATCTGCAGACGATTATTTTACAGATACATTAGCGACCTCATTAGATTTCCGAAAAAGGCAGACGATTTTTACAAAGTCTCTTAAATCTAAATATTACTTTAAAAATAGTTACATGCAAATAAATAATTTAAAATAACGAACAGAATTTTGCTCATACTCAAAATAAGATGAAGGATAATATTACAAATATGAGAAATGAAAATCTTTTATTTTTTTAATAAACTTAATGGTTAAACTTATTTCTAACAATAAAACACAAAATTAATATAAATTTTAAAAATATTTATTTACAGCATCATCTTTTAAAATAAAAATTCAATTCTTGAAAATTTCTGCCGAAAATAACGACTGAGTTTAAGATTTTCAACCGTCAAATGCACATTGAAGATACATATGTATCCCCCACCCCGAAAGATATAAAAATAATTTCATATTTCATAAAATCACTTTCAGTGTCTCGAATGGCAACGTTTCGAATAAGAATAAATTAATTACACCTGTTTTAGGGTAAGGGGAATTCTCCCTTCCCCTAAATTCCACTGAAGCTTCTTCCATTTCAATTTATACGAATAACTTTAATGCAAAGTGATGCCTAAAAAAAGAGACTCACGTAAGCTTGCTTCAAGAATAAAGAGATAACAGTTATTGTAAAATGATATGAATTATGCGTTATTAAATTTTGCAATAAAATAATAATAAAAATAACATAAAAGTGCCCAAATGCGTTTGCGCTTATTGAAAACATTATTATTCTAAAATAAATACAATTCTGAATTAAATCACAGCATTAAAAGCTCTCACGGCTCATTTATGCAGTAAATTAGACATTCTGGGCTCTCTTATCTTAAAATCCCAACAATACACCTTCTTCGAAAACAAACTCTCCCTCTCACTTAAAATTTAATTTGAATATCCTTTCACTTCTGAAAACATTCTTCCCTTTCCATTCTCTCTCTCTCACTCACTCCCTCATATTTCATAGAATTAATCGATGCACTTACTTTAAATACGGTCTTCCCTTTTTGAGCTTATTTTCAGAAGTTTATAGAAATATATTTTTCCTTTCAATCTAGATTATAGGCTCCTTCCTGTGTTTAAAAAGACTTTTTAGTTATAGAAGAATGGAGAGTGAAGGGCATATTTTTAGAACATTGTGGTCCTTCTGTGCTGTTTTTCAAATGTAAAATTTGCTTTAAAAATACAGAAAACGTGATCAATGAAATTTTAAAAAATATTTCCCCATTTTCTTGTATTTTACTTGGATATATTTCTCTTGAATGTAAATTTAAGAAATTTAAATGTTTTTATAAAATGTTTTTTTTTTCAATAAAAAAAAAAAAGAGCGACAATTCATGCAATCTGATAAATGCCATCTAATTGAATGAATCCATATTGTAGATAGTTTGAAAACATTCAGCACCATTAAGTGTTACGACTTTATATGTGATTACATAGAGGGCGCTTTTACGCCGCAAGGGTTGAGATGCATATCGACTCGGTAGTAATTCTTCAACATTTCGTTTTTTCATTTGTACTTTATGTACGTTATGTAGCACCTAATACAAAAAAGCTGATAAACATGAAAAAGGCAAAACATTGTCATTGTTTCCACTCGATCTTGTACTAAACAAAGATCTGATGTACAATATATTAATTGTCGTGTCAACACTCGTTTTGTTATATAGTAACAGATGGAAATATCTGTAATAGTTAATAAAATTCACTGAGAATCCGTAGATTTAACAAAAGAAATCCATTTCAACAAAAAAATAGAGATTTTAATAGTTTTAACGGTTCATTTAACGTTGTTATTCCATTTTGGGGAAGGATAAAAAATTGTTTTAAGCAAATATTTGTTATTAGATTCAAAAACCTAATCGTTATCTCTCAGCGACTGATTGATCGATTGTTTATTAAACGTTGCATTTAGCAGCAATACGAGAGAGATTAGCGAAGGACCTCGTAATTTTGAACGTTGATCAATTGATGAGGACTTAACCTGAGCTGCACCTCTTTCTCCGAATTTCCACATCACGCTACAGGGAGAACGTGGTGTCTCATGTAATTTTTGAACCTCGGTTCAAGTGACGAGGACGAGACCTGAGTTTGCATTTCCCTCTCCAAATTTCTGCACCACCGAGTTTGCGATACGGAAGTGGGTGTTTTGAAAAGCCGGTCTCCTAGTAGTTTCAGTTGATTAATTGTTTAGTCAGAACGTTCATGTATTTTGATTGATTGATGACTAAAGCCACATTGAGAAGAAACTCGAGGGCTACTGGTGACGGAACTCGAAACTTTGAACTCGGTCAAGTGACGAGGATGACACCTGAGTTGGGAACTCCCTCTCTAATTTTCCACTTCACGCATACGGGAGGGAATGCTATCTCAACAGATTTAACGTGCATCAGCCCGTATCTGTAAGTAAATTCGTTGCAATGAAAATACTTGAAACTTGTAATTTTTTGAAGAAACTTCACAACTATATTTTCCCTCCAGAAGAACCTAAAAATCTTAAACTGTATAGTATAGTGAGCTATCCGACGTATCGATCTGAAAATATATTCTCGACGGATCGCTTACCTTAATCAAAATTTCTCAACAGAGGTCAATACTGATTCGAAACTTAAAATATTTCAAATTAAAAATGATTCTATCGTTGTGCTCCCTTACATATGACGAAGCAAAGATGTAACGTAAATGATATGCCAACGCAACTTTATTTAATTTAAAAAAAAAAAAAAAAAAAAAAAAAAAGACAGACAGGAATAAAATATATAAAAAAAAAAACATTTAAATATATTAGAATAAACTTGCAGATCTATAAATAATTTCATTGGAAAACAGCACACGATCATTACACCATCCTTATATCATAAAAAAGGGATTAAGCATAGGGTGTTGAAAGTGACACGCCATCAAGATACAACATTACAAAATAAAAAATAATGGCATAGCAACCATTTGACTATCTCGTGTCGTGTTCCATATAGAAACATCTGCCTCTAAAAAAGATTAAATGATAAAGAGAAATGGAAAAAAGGGTGGAGGCTAGGGTGCAGTTAAGTGGAACAGGAATTCCACTTTAAAAAAACACTGATATTCTCATATTGGATTACAATTACAGGGGAGAAAATAGTATGCATGCATACAAGTCTCTTCGTGCTTCGTTTTAAAGGGACCTTCAAGAGAGCTGTTTACGAATTCATCCAAAACCTGTTGGAAAGTAATTATTGGCATTCTATCCACGGCAGCTGTTAGCCATGCATTGGTTCCTCTTCTATCAAAGCCATGCTAACATATGTTGTACTTCATTTGTCAACAGAAACACGAATATGGCGGATTAAGATAACTAGATAATATTTGTTTCAGAGTTATTATATAGAACAACTTTGTTGAAATATTGCAAATTAGGTCATGCAAAAGCAATCTCAAACAGATATCTCCTGAATTAATGAATGTCATGTTAAAATTATGTTTGCCCCTATTACAACACACACACACATTTGTTCGATAGGGGATGAGAGAAGTTTTATGCAAATTAAAATCACGTGTTTTATAATAATGAATAGAGGAAGCAATAAATATACATAGTTTTAAGCACAAAACTCATTTCTGAAGCTCTTTATATAACAAATTGTAAAACTATAACAATTTATTACACCAACAGCTTTAAAATGTCACTTCCAAGTACATTATCATTACATTTTGAAACAACAAAATTATATAATTCTCAGAAGCAGAAAGGGAACATATTTTGTCTTGTACATAATATTGACTGTAGTCAGCAATATTTGTATATTTTTTCATTAAGTAAAAATCACAAATATTACAAAAGAATTATTTAAATTTCAGTTCACACACACACACACACACACACATATATATATATATATATATATATATATATATATATATATATATATAAGCTCAATTAACTTATAATTATTAATTAATAACTAGAATTTGAATAATTTGATATCACAACATTACAAAATTAACTCAAATATAATTACGTTTTTAAATCGAGTACAAGCTACTGTTTAGAAAATCATTAAAAAAAAAAAAAAAACAAACAATTCAATTAACAAAGATCATTTAGTAATTAGAAGTTTACAAGTAAAGCATACAGCTTTTATCAGTTTGTGATATTGTATTCTCTTGTCTATGCAAAATACTATTCTATATATACAGATTTGAATCCATAATGGTATTTTTTTCACGAGATATTTCTCAGCAGTGTGTGTGTGTGTGTGCCATATTTTGTTTCTAACGCTTCCTAAGCCTTAAGAGCCAAAGTGATCTTTAATTTAGAAAAGTCACGGTAAATAAATAGTGACTGATAACTAAAAGAAAAACAATCTTACACTATACGATAATGTCCAAGGAATAGTAGATAACTGTTCCTGCAGACATTATCACACATATAAATAACATTTAACAAGAATTCCTAGAAAAAAAAGCGAATGTTACCCATCATTCATCGTTAAAATAATTATGTTTTTTCATAAATAATTTTACATGTATTAAGTAAACACAATTTGAATATCTTGATAATGTAATACAATACACACTGAAGGTCAAAATCAGTTTTTTAAAAGATAAGCTAAAATTTTTAGAACACAGAGTATATTTTTATTGGCTTTATTTATTTATTTTTTGTATAAGGTCTTATTTATTTTAATTAATTCATAGAGATAAAAATTGCAGAATAAATAGTTTGAAAACCTTGAAAAGCACATTGCTTTTCTCTATAAATATCTAAGACTTCCATATCTCTCGTAGCAAAAAAGCAACATTAAACTTAAAAATTAAAAAAGGCATTAAGTTTAAAAATAAAAAATCAAATATAGAGCTATTTGAATAAAAAAAAGATTTCAAGCAAGATAAATTTAAAATTTCTGATTTTATATCTTGATTAATAATCTTGTATAAAAATTACAGCGAAATGCAAATTGCAAACAATGATTAAAAATTAAATCTGTTAAAAATTTAACGAAGATTAAATAGCCAAATAAAACCTATCAAATGTATCTACATATTAAAAAAAATATTTGTAGCTTGCTCTTTAATTTTTTTAACAGACTTCATTCAGTCGAAATATTAACAAATTTATATGTCCTTTAACTAAGACAGTGATATTTTTTTAGAAGAAATCATCAGTTTAAAATAGATTTTACCACTTAAATATTTTATAGCTGAACATAGTTACAGATTTCATTTTTGAAAAATATTATCATTCATCGTAAAAACAATGGAGTCACACATGTATTTGTTACTACGATTAGTTCATCTTCAACACCAAATTTAAATGCATACACAAAACATCTTAAAAATATACTTGTACGACAAATTAAAGTTTCAAAACACATACACAAGAACAATTTCAGGCTAAGTTTGACAGGACTTAAAAATGCTAAAATAAAAACAAACAAACAAAAAATATATCGGTAAGGTATTTTTTTTTAAATTGTTAAATTACATTTTTTTTAAGAACGTATGATTTTTTAAAATTGGAAATTTTATATCGAGAACAGTAGAATAGTTTTTCTTCAGTAACTATGAACATATGAATGGATTTCATCGTTTTAGTAATATCTATAACTGTTTTAATTATTTCTAATCTCGATATGGTAATACAGCTGAAAGAATCCGAAGTGATCAAGCGTCAAAGATGTTGAGAAATTCAATGAATAATTGTTTAAGCCAGTTAAACTCATCTATCCACTTCCTCTACCAGATATTAGCTTTCCTTCTACATTTATAAAGATTTCATGAAAGGGTTAAGAGAAACGATGTTTCGCAAAATACAATTTTCGAAATTCCTCGCTTGTATTACAATAATTTTTTGAACTACAATCCTCTATAATATATATAAGCATTCATGTCTTAAATATTGGTTCTTAAGAAACATCTGCAAATATTAATAATTAATATAAACCTTTCACCCCCCCCCCCTCCTCTCTTTTAAAATCAGTCAATGAAATAGATTTAACTTCGTTTAATCCGATACACAATGCCAACCCCAAAACATTTAGCACACATTTAACAGAACACAGCTAAACTCGCACAAAACGTGCACTATCTCGACTCCATTTCCTAATCCTGTACACAAATGGATAAAAGTGATACCATTATTTCACCCTTTCATTTTTATTAAAAACCGATGCATCAACCTCCCCCACCAAATGCCTGAAAAAAAAAACACGTACCTCTGTCTTGCCATTACAGTTTTTAACCTTTTGACATGTTTAGCGCATTGTGTTCCACGCATTAGTCTCGTGTGGGAATAGGCCGATAGCGCGAGAGCTCTCGCGTTTTTTTTTTTTTTTTTTTTTTTTTTTTTTTTTTTTTTTTTTTTTTTTTTTTTTTTTTTTTTTTTTTGCGCTGAGTGAAAGAGGAAAGAATGGCTGTAAACGATGTGAAAATTTTGTCTGGAAATCATTTCACGTTGAAACGCGCTTCAACGCGTTATCGAAGAAAACGGCCATGAGGAATGCTTATGACAGTAATGTCGCCAATCGCTTCTGGATTTCAGAGACTTGTAGGAAGTTGAGTGGGATCTGGTTTATGAAGCGATACGGTATGAGATGACATCGTTTGTGATTCTTTATGTGTGCCATGACATAAACTGATAATGTTGACTGCTCAAATAAAAAAAGAAAAGGTTTATTGTTCATATTATTATTTTAAAGAAATTTTCCTTGAAATTCTGTCCTGAAAGACATTTACGAGGAAATTATTCCACGCAAAAATGAAAAGAGTATTTTTTTTAATGTTTTAACTTCTCAATACAAATTTTCCAAATTAGTTTCATTATATATTCTTCCTTTGAATTTTGTTGGCTTTCATTTTACCTTTTCCAAGTCATTAATATTTTTGCACGACAATTCAAACTGTAGCAGAGACAAAAATGCGCCAATAACCTAACAAAAACAAGACAGGAGGAAAAACTTACATCGTTTTATCACATAAGCTATTAATTTAATGCTTTATTTTTTAAGATTGCGTAATACTTTAATATAAATGGATATAGCGGATTAAAAAAGATAATTAATAAATATTAAATATTTTTATTATTATTAAGGAGAATAAGATGTGAAATAATATTTTTCCTTACCAAAACATAAAATCACATTTCAATATATATATACACACAATAAGACTTCATTTAGTGCTTTAAGACAAAGAAGCTAGACAAAGCACTAAATTAAACCGTGGTTAAACGAAGTCATTTTGACATACGTACAGTCAAAAAAAAAAGAGACTAACAATTTATTAATTGAAGTTGAAATTATTTTCATATTGATTTGTACAACATGTTACATCTCAGTACATGGTTTACACTACAGAGTTTTGATAAGAAATTCAAACTCGTAACACCATGCTACTCGCAGATATTTAAGACAGATATTTTTAAAAATTTAGTTTGTGTAGGTGGATTTCATGAGTAACAAGCTGATATGCCATTCCAGACCCTTTCAAAGTGAGACTTTCAATATATGACAAAGCTATTTAAAAAATATGTTCAACATTAATGAGGTGTTTGTGTATTTGTGAATAATTTTTGAAATAAAGAGTATCGGCAGTGGCGTAGCGTGAATTTCGGCCACAAGGTGAGAACTCTAAATTTGCCTCCTCCTATAGAAATAAAAAAAAAATATCACGAATGCGCATTGCACGTGCGTAAAATTATATTACTTATTACTTAATACGTTAAAATGAATAAATGATATTCTGCGCGTTTAAAATAGCAAAGCCATTGAAATTTTAAAAATAAACAAAAGAAGCATCTACCTTAACACTCCTATACATTCGACGAATGGTACAAAACAAATAAACTTGACTTTGCAATAACTAACAAATTTTGGTACAAGTGAAACTTTATCAAAGTATAAAAAAAAAACAGTATCAAGACTGCAGCCTTTTGAATAACAAGAAAGCTGAAGAAATTGAATGTCACCTGCTCACAATCACGTCTATGAGTTCTTCAAGGACAATAATAATCAAAACGGACACACTAATTACATTTGTTGCGTGTCAACAGCGGATCGCAGCCGACCGCGTTCGTTTCGAATTTCAAAAAAGTGAAATTTATTTTCTTAATTTGACTAAAATGTTTGACAAGCTTTTATTTAACATCACATAAAAGTAAGTGTATTTATTAAGGTCAAATCTTGTAACTGTTTTGAACCACTTCCATTAGTCCAACTACCAAGAAATTCTACATAAGTATTAATTTAGTCCTGATGACAATACAGTTGCATAATCTGATATTAACATCCATGTCTTGATGCTGCAGACAGGATGAGCCAGCTCGACCGTTCTCTGCCCCCCTCCCCCAACTTGAGTACCGGCACTTGTAATTTTCAACATATACAGAAAGTCATCAATATTTGCACAGAATAATAATCCTAAAAACAATTTTAATTGCAGTCAAGTTGTAACCATCTCTCTAAAAACGATGGTACGTTTTAGGCAGGTGCCAATTTTTCCCACCCAAACAAGTCAATTGAGACTAAGTTGCTACGCACACAAATAAGCCCAAAGAGAGAGAGAGAGAGAAAAAAAAAGGTACTACTATAAAACATTTTTAAACACACTTGATTCCAGTTACTACACAACCTAATCCAAATCTGCTTGTGGAGGGAAGAGAAAAAAAAGTCACTTGTGCCAGATGTCACCTAAGCGAACAATAGGTACAAAGCCGAAATATCTGATTCCAGACCTTTCCACCAAAATATGGGAGGATTGAGGTCCACAACTTGCAACAAAGGGACAACTCCACTCCGCTCCACCATCGATTTCGTGACGTCACGAAGGCACACGTCATCGGAATCACATGAGCAGAAAAAAAAAGGGGGGGGGCCCGGGTATTGTATTGTGTGGATCTTAACTAACTGCTATTGTCCAAATCACGGAGAGCGGTAAAAGTTGGTTGGCGTGTGCCGCTTCGACTCTTATCGTGTTTGCTCAAAGGGCCCGACAAAAAATTCGAAATGGTATCGAGTGAGTCTTGACTTGTAAAATAGACTTGATGGTGGGGCGACGATGCAAGCGTAAAATTTACTGTGGGTGAATTTCATTTTTGTGTCATTGTTTTTGAGACAATTTTTGATAGATCTCTTTGTAAAGGAACTACGTAATATTAAATTATCACCACAGCAAAAAGGAGGGGAAGTCTTGAAGCAAAATGACAGAATATCCCCCCAAAGCGTCATGGAAAAAAATACACTCAACACCGTGAGAAAATAGTGTAGTAGGTACAACAATACACACATACGAACTATTTCGAAAGAGCTCATAAATAACGGGAGAAATAAATGTGGGAAACAATAATCGCATCAAAAACGAATTATCGTTAAAATATTGCGTTTGTTATGCTATGAAAAAAATTTTTAAATCCAATTTAGGAGACGTGATTACACCTCGACAAAATCACCCTCCAGATTTATACATGTCTCCTATCACTTCTTGACCTTTCGAATTCATTGTAGAACTCACAAATTGAACGAGTGAAATCTTTTATCTTCCCTATAATGCGGGTTACTTCAATTCTTCGAAGCCAAACAAATCAACATGAAGGGCTGTATTAATAACATTATGCACATAAGGATAAATTAATCCGCAGAATAGATTTTATCCAGATATCTTATTTGTTTCTAAGTAATAATTAAGACATTACAATATCCTCCTACCATTTTTTCAAATATAGTAATGTTCTTGACTAATATATATCTTATTATATATTTCCGTTTAAAACAACCCGTTTTAAATGAGATAAACAGAATATAATAGGAGAAAATAGAGGGGGAAGGAAGTAATGAACGCACAATAACACTCCTGTCAATACCATTTTATTTACCTTTTTTAGCGGTTGCAATCATGTTGCTGGAAGAAACACAAAGGAAAAGAAAAGAAAAAAAAATCTGCACCTTAGTCACATGACCTCACTTTCGATCAATTTGAGACACTCGTTTAAGCACTTAATGTAAAATAAATAGACAAAGTTTCCAATTACAAAACAGCTATCGGCAACTTTGAATTTCCATCTTTCGAAATACGACTAGCGATAAAAGGACTCAAGATGGAATCCGTTTCAAGGACGTCTTTTAATTAACTTTCATTCCGTCCGAAACGGAAGTTGAAAGCAATTCTATTTGCGACTGGATTTGTTTTCTTCAGTGCAAACGACAATAACCTTTTATTTGCAGTTGTGGACGATGAAATGTAATTAAATTTTAACAGAAAGAATTCATATGAAATTTGATTTTTTAAGAAAACACTGCTTCGTTACTGAATGATATTAGTTTCGTTATTTTTCAAAAGTAATTAATTCTATCATTCCGTTGTTGAAATTACTAAACAGATACATTCTTAAAAATATAAAACTTTTTAAAACAATTTACATAGAATTTAAAAGTATGCTTTTCTCCAGGGTTTAGCTAAACATCAAGATGTTAAATGTTGCAATATTAAAAATTTTGACTTTTTTAGAAGGAAAATCACCAAATATTTGTGAGAAAGTGAAGAAAGATAATTTGGCGACCAAAAGAAAAAGTTTCGTTTGAAAGTTTTTATTTATAAAAATAGACTAAAGGAAGTAGATAGAGGCATCATGAAGAACAATTTTTGCAACACAAAATCGAACAACAAAAAAAACTTTCACAAAACTCGCTAGAGCATGACCAGTTACGTCACAACTCAGTGAACAAAGAGTTGAGAAATCAACTGAAGCATCGACACGGTTATGTAAGACAGATAAAGAGATTTTTCTTAAAAGGTGTTTTTCCCAAGTGCTTTGTACGTCAAAAAATATTTTTTTAATTTAATTAAATTTTTAAAAAATTACTTATTTACTCTTATATAATATATCTAGTTGTGGTAGTCGAGTGGTCATGGCATCGAGGATGCAAGCAAGATTCAGTAGTACCACGTGTTCGAGTAGACCTGAAGTTAGTAGGAGTTCATATTTTAATTTTAATCTCTAAATTTCTTCTTAGGTTGATTTATTGTTTTACTAATGTAGCACTCAGAAGCTACATCAGAGGTATTGGCGATGGAACTCGTAATTATGACCCTTGGTCAAGTGATGAGGACGACACCTGAGCTGGTAATTCCCTCTCCAAACTTTCATACTACACCACGGGAGAGTTTACAGCCTCAGCAAACTTGCTGTGCATCAGCCTTGTTACACGGTGGGTCTTCAGTGATATCAAAGAAAAGTCATAAAAAGTGATTCTCTCGGAACCCGACTTCGTTGATGCTGTCGCTCCATCAACTTTATGAATTCCTACCTTCGCCAATTCCTCACTTGTCGAAAGTTTTTCTGGATTAATCGCACCCAAATGACTGTAGAAATGTCTCTCTTTTAGAGAAATATATTTTAATTCTGGAACACACTAATCATGTATTTTAAGTTTATATATTAATTCTGACCTAGAGGCAATCGAGGGTCAAATATTGATGGAACTTAGTAATCGATTCTGTCGTTACTGTTCATAAGGGATTGATTCATGAAAAATTTGTCAGAGGTCAAAGTCCTCACATTGGCAAACGTGGATGTGGAGAAAGGGGTACCAGCTCAGTTGTTGACCTCGTCCTCTGTTCATGGTTTAAAATTACGCGGCCTTTTTTGTTAATGGCGGATCGGTTGGTTGGTTGAATTTGTGGCACTGGATCCTCTAGGGATATATTGTGCCAAACACAAGGTTAGGAAATGGCGGATCAGGGAGTCGAAGGAACGCTGCAAGCGTTTGTTGGCGAGCGAGGATCCATTGAGTATACAATAATAATGTATTTCAATTTATTGTATTCAGTTCAAACTAAAGTTAATATTAGTAGTAATTTTATTCTGAATTCGATATCGATGGTAGAGCTTTCTATCATGGTATGAATAGCTACATAATAAGTCATGTATTAAAGAAAGGTGCGAAGAGAGAATCAAGTGATTTATTTTACAACCCACCGTAGTCTGGTAATATAATAAACCAACATACGAAATTCTCACAGAAACACCGTTAGCACTCACAATCTTTAAATAATTGATAATTTTTTGCAGAAGGAATCCGAGCCAAAGTCAGTTTTAAAATTCAAGCAGAATAAAATATGCATAAAACCTTTTTCCGTTTAAGATAAGGACCACATATACCCTTCATCATCAATCTATGCCTTTAAGCTATTTCGAATCACAACTGAGTCACATGACAAAACCCTTAAAAATGAAATTCCAACGCAAATCGAAACTGACAAAAGCCACTCACCATAAATTACAATTCTCACAAAACAATCCACCCCCTACTTTTCTGACGCATTCCTAACTTAAAAGCTCCCAAATTCCCACTGGGGGCCACCAAGAGGGCCCCCCTATCAATCCTTTGATACCGGGGCGTCATAGCTCACGCCGGTTGTGAACTTTTTTTCCGGTAGAATTAGAGATAATTTTGAAGAGGGATACATTAAAAGTCATAAATCATCAGTGTATAATGATGGAGGGGGGAGTTATAGAATGTTAGTCATGGCGAGCAGCGAGTGCGAGATAGATAAATACTGATGTTGCAGAGTGTGGAGTACGATTTGGCACTGTGGGCGATTAGGGCATCTAGGGAGTAGACGGAAGAGATTCGTTATTAAATTCGAGCTACTGTTATCCAGCTACTGTTTATCCAGAAGGGATCCCATAATCATCAGGTTGATCCAAGGGATGAAAAAGAATTAAAAATTAAACACAGTATTCTCTCGCTAATCCAGCAGATATGGGACCAGAAAACCACCGGATAATATAACACACGAAGAATGCCGGATTATTCGGAAATCACCAATCATACTCGTAATGCATTTAAACAGAAAAGACTACGTATTATTGCATAATATTTAATACGATGTACATAAATAAAGTGACAAACACACGGAATAACGAAAACTACAAAAAATGTACTGTTTTTGTATTGATAGCCCACATTATTTCGCTGAATTTGAAAGCATAATATAATGTCTGTAAGGCAAGTCTATCTGCGTAACTAAAAACGCCGCAAGTACTGGCAGGGTTGGAAAAGTGAAGTGCCGAATTACAGAGTTAGTGTTGTAATACTATATGTATCCATAAAGAACGGGTTTTTTAGAAGCTTTTTCGGGGTAGTGATTGTTTATTAACGTCCCACTGGGAAGCAACATGAGGGCTATTGGCGACGGACTTCGTAATTTTGAGCGAAGACCGAGGATCAAAGGACTGACACACCTTTCAACATGATACCATACCATCCAAACAAGAAGACTTGGAGCCTCGACTGATTTAACGTACGTTAGCCCCACTTCGCGAGAGATTAGTCTTTAGAGGAATCGGCGCGGGAGACCACAAAATGACAGAAACACCCCCAGCCATAAACTAATGGCCATGACCACGCGGTTGCCTCAATCCCTTCAAAGGCCGAAATTATTCAGAATCAGAATTACTCAGTCAAAAGATCTTGAAGCCTTGTTTGACAAATGTGTTTCTACAAATATAGTTTTTTAGATAACAAATTAATACAAAAATGTATTATCAATACAAAGCTAGCCAGTATATGTAATGATAAACGACTGATTATACTTAATTCATACTTCTACTTTCTATAGATTAACATAACTTTTTAAAGGCAGGTAGATATAAAATATGAAAACTATTTATTTGAAATCAAAGCAGTGATCATGATTTCAAGTATTCAATAGGTTTTAGCAACATGCTTTGAACAACTATAATTATAACAAATCCTTTAAATAAAAGTATATTGTGCAATAAAATTACAATTTTCCATAATAAAAATGGCCCGATTCAAATCTTATTATAGTTATAATATAATAAAAATATGTCAGCGCGATAAAAAATTAATTACGGACAATATTGATACTAATTGTTAATATATTTTACCTGTATTTCAATCAAAAACAACATTCAAAGAAACATATTTGAATTAAAATATGACCACATCTGTTAAGCAGATAATGCAATAGAAGAAATTCAAAACAACCAGTATTCATTCGCACACACGTTGTTACTCATTGAAAAAACATTGAATGAAAGAGTAATACGAAGATAAAAGAAAGAAATATTTCACAATAATACAAGTAAAACTTCTTCCCATTAGCGCATAAAAACTTAAGTACAAATCCCATCATTCATTTTTTCTAAGTCATAACTGAAACAATGGCTCCACATTAACCGTTAAGACCGACAACTCACACACTTAATTCTAATTGAGACATTTGGTGGGAGTTATTTAAATTAACAACAGAAAAATAATTATGATCTTAACAGTCAAGAAAAAAAGTTGAACAACTGCTTCAGATCACAACCTTCATTCTCCCCCTGGTAGAATTAAACGAACCGAAAAGTTTTAACTGTTTTTTTTTCTTTCTTTTCAGGACTGAAGAGAATGCGTCCGTTAATGTGTAGATGAAAAACTTTGATAGAGAAGCGCTAAGTTACTTTTTCTGAGTCTTTAAATAAGGATTATACATCATTTTCCTTTTTTCCTCCCTCCCCTGTGCTTTCATTTTGTATAACTGCAATAATTTTTTTTTTTTATTTTCAAGAGAAACAGCTGGTACTTAAGAGGCCGCCCTCACATAGCATCTGACGCCTACAATGGAAGTTTTAAATCATTCTTTCACCCACACATTGGGAATTTTAACTCCGGCGGTGCTTTTTCGTTTTTAATTGAATTTTCTTTTTAATGATCATTATCAAATATTTTTGTTATGACTTATACTCAATTAAGAGCAGTTATAATGGTTCATTAGACAAAAATTTATAGTGGATGCTGTCACAGATACGATTCAAATTATTTTTCTTTCCATTAAAAAATATTTTATTTTTACAGAAAGTGTATTTATATTACAATAATGAATATTCTTAATATCCGAACAGAGTTCTATTTTATTACCGATATAGATATTTGTTCTATATTTCCATTATTTCCCTTTAGTATAGCAATTTTGTTTTAAATTTTTTTTATTCTATATATATATATATATAATGGAGCGCCTCGATATCACAATAAGAGCTAATATTCATCCACAACAAAATATATATATCATAATATTTTTACAGTAATCACACAACATCCAAATGGATAGGTATTTATTTTCTTAGTTGCAGGTTTAAATATAATTCATACAAAAAAAAAATCTTTAACTATAATGTACCTCATGATAATTTTCTCTTATGCTGGTAAAATTAGTATTCTTAAAATATACTTTTAATATGGTAAACATAAGTTATTACAACAGAGTTCGTGATGAGAGATTTCTTATTTTTTTATACATTTTTGGCTTTGATGTAGTAAACTCTCGGACATCAAATTTGGCGATTTTTGCAGTGGTTTAGAATAT
Source organism: Nephila pilipes (assembly GCA_019974015.1). NCBI lineage: Eukaryota > Metazoa > Arthropoda > Arachnida > Araneae > Nephilidae > Nephila > Nephila pilipes. Next base: position 201,586 of record BMAW01033529.1, on the reverse strand, counting down.
TGCTCAGCAGACCGTTATAAAATGTGGCGTGAAAAGTCTCATAATCGAACCAAAATGGCGGCAATCCGATCGTATACACACGCACATACATCCCTTTGTTACAGTAACATTTTATTAAAATTCTTATTCTCTTGGAGCTCTTCAATACCACAATAAGAGCTAATAATCATGTACTATGTAACAGCATTTGCGCAGGTATTATTTTAACTTTTTTAAAAATATTTATCCTCTATCATTACAATGGATATTGTTTAATAGATGTTTATTTCCTTAATTATAGATTTAAATTTTTATTCTTCAAAAAAAAAAAAAAAAGATTTTTTAAAACAATAATGGTCTTCTTGATAATGTTATTTTATTCTAGTAAAAATAATATTTTTAATATATATTTTAATATAATACTACATGCGATTACAACAAATTTACGACTTAAGTAAAGAGAGTTATGAATTTTTTATTTATTTTTGGCTTAGATGCAGTATACACCCGGCCGCCAAGTTTGGCGATTTTTGTAGTGGTTTCGCTTGCCTTTATGAAATTTTGCATAAAAACCCTCTTAACCAAAACAAAATAGCTAAAGATTTTTTTTCATCCTTAACTGCAAGTTTAAATATTATTCTTACACAAAAATTCTTTTTAACAATAAGGGTCCTCGTGATAATGTTCTCTTATGCTGGTAAAATTAATATTCTTTATATATTTTTAATATGATACTGTATATTATTACAACAAAGTTAATAGAATTATGAATATTATTATTTTTATATATATTTGGCTTAGATGCTAAGTTAGACAATTTGTGTAGAGGTTCAGCTTATTCCATAGCATATCGTTACGAAATTCGGCATAAAAAGCCTCATCGACAAAACAAAATGGAGCCAATCGTAGCAATTAATAATTGATATTTGTGAAAGATAATTCCATACTTTTATGAAAACTTAACATAGTTTAACTTTTGCAAAAATAATGAAATGGTATAGTTTAACTGTATTTTTTTTATTTCACCATTACCCACGCTCATTCGCGCGAGAAAACCTCTCAACGAATATTCTCGATTATTGTAAAACAGGGAATAGTTGAATCCATTTAATCTGAAAATCGATAAAACTGTATAAGCAACTCACAAAATGTTTAGTTCAAGCCATTTTAAAATAAAAACAATCACCGAGGCTCTCACGAAAACCTGTTATCATATTAGAATCAAACAAAATTTCGAAAACATCTTGAGGAAATTACTATCAAAGAGAGACAAAATCTCAATTGTTCCAACTACAATTTAAGTTTCTGAAAGAACATAAATATCTGGGCCAGATTCAAGTTAGATAATGAAGCGAAAAGGTCAGAATTTTTAATATTAAGATAAAAACGAAAGTTAAGAAGAAAAGTTCTAATAATAGTGAGAAGAGAAGTGTTTGTGTGTTTTGAAAGGGAAAAAATTGTTTTAAACTTCATTAAACATTTAATTTTAGGAAAGAAAGGTATATGTAACTCGTATAGCTAAATTATCCAAATCGAATAACAATAATTTTTAAAAATCACATTCACTCTGACCAGGATTATGTAGTCATGGTTGCTTTGGAACCATAGGCGGCCGGCGTTGTTTTCCTCGAGTCGTGATGCTACAGAAGATTTGCCGTGCTGCGAAGCTGATGCATGATAAATCTGTCGCGGCATTAAATTCACACGTAGGTGTGCGCGGAAGTTTGGATATAGCTGCTAAAATGCCGTCTTCGTCATTTGACCGAGGTTCATAATTACGAGATCTGTCACCAACAGCCCTCGTTTTACTTCTAAATGAGACGATAATGAATACTAACTCACATTTGGTTTGAATAACAAATTGGCGAATAATACAACATTGTATAGTTAATTGGTTTAAATTAATATCACTTTAGATCCAAGGTTCCAAGCCATTTTTTGGTACCACCCTTTCTCGAGAAAATAAAATTACTTCCCGCTCTGTTTTCTTGTAAATAAAATTATATGCCGTCCCCTTTTCAGAGGGAAGAAATCGACTCTCTATTCTTTAAATCAATAATGTAGTAGTGAATTTTAAGGCATCTAATAAATGTTTAAAAGTACTTCCAAGAAAGGAAAATAAAAAGTAAATCATGCAGAAAAATAAACATTTTTTCACTCTTTGGAATACAAAGGATGGAATGAAAGACAATAATGTATAATGAATAATCCTGGATGGTGATTATGCAAGGGAGTCTTTTATGAATAATAAATAAAAAGGAAGTTACTGTTTCGATTATTTTCTAGTAATAATTTAAACTTTACGGTTCTGTAGTGTACTTCAATCTACAGCTTCCTGAAAGCAAACAAATCGACATAAATAGATGTAATTAACAACATTATGTACAAATGGGTCAATTAATAGGCAGAATAAATTATATCCCCATTTTTCTGTTTTATCTCTCAGTAATAATTAAACTTTACAACATCTCCTACTCTATTTCATCAGTATCCTGGAAAAACAATCAAACATTGTACAATTATAGTTAAATGAAGTCTCATATTGGTATTTCTTTATACAGTACATAGCGAACCACAGTGTTCTGTATCCGGTACATTTTCCTCTCCTGGAACAATTGAAATCGAAAAGAGGTTGAACCCCATAAAATATCTCATCCAGAACTTCAATTAAGACGTGAAAGACATAAAAGATGGCTTTTTCTGTCTCAAAACACTCCTCAGTATTTAGTTCGCGTCTTCCATGAACACGGACGAGGAGGAGGAAGTATAAAATCCAAGTTACGACTACCTTAAATTAGAACTCCTGAAAACACATGTTTCGTTAGAGCTTTTTTTATGTCGAAGAAAGGGATGTAGCCTTACATTTTATGGGCCATAAACACCTTAGACCTTGTAACGATCGTCTTGAAGTGTCTTTCGAATAAAAAAGACTTGCTTCATTGGATACATGTCTAAGAGCTTCCCAAACAATGGCTACAAATCGATTTCAAAGGTTAGGACAGTTAAGTGGATGGAGTTTATAGACCAGAAAAGCCATCTGACACGTGCGAACAAAAATAGTTCTCGACTCTTCACAATCGCATTATTTTATACAACCTTATCAAGAGAAGCGTATGACACTTCGCCAGTAAGGTTATTCTAAAATAATGCATTGCTTAAATCAAATCGGGTTTTTTTTTTCTCATTGCATTTATTGTGAACTTAATCTGCTGTTTCATTATAAATATATTAAAGTTTATATTCATTTTCTTATGTATATATTCATAACTATAGCTGCACTAACAATATGTAGCTATTTCGGTTTTCATTAGTTATGACACCTAGTAGATTCAAACTCTATAATTTTCGGATATTTATAAAGCTTTGAAAACACAATACCAAGTTCACTAAATGTCCAGCCAAACACATTTTTAACAAACATGTACAACTCATAAGACAATTTTAAATAGCGTTCACCATATGATTACTTTTTTAAGTAATATACAAATATGGTTATATATACATATATTAAACATTATATATGAACATTAATTCTAAAAACATGTTGTGTATCGATGAACATTTTGAAAAAATTGTATCAATAACAAAAATTATTTTAATATGATCAGGTGTCTTTGTTTTTTAATATAATCAAATGTATTTGTTTTCACTCGAAGAATTCATTATATAAACTTGGGGGTGGGTGCAGAAAATTTTTTTTTCTCCAGTTTGTAATTATACCTCTACGTACATTTTCATCTATTACCTGAAATATTTTCCTCAAAATATAAAGAAAAAAAAAACTATCTTACCGTACAACGAAGAGAAATGGCTAAGCACTTCATTCATCCAAATACCAGAATGCTTTTTTTTAAACCCGTTCATTCATCAAAACAAAAGCATTCATTCACAAGCATTAATCATTAACCTTTTTGCCTCGCAAGCTCGTTCGTTTTCTAGTACCAGAACTATTTGTCATAGAGAGATGACAATCCTAACAATAAATACGACAGCTCAAAGCACGTAGCTTTTCAGCTTCACACATTTATTTTTTTATCATTATTTATTAATGTTATTTAATTTAGAAAAATAATTGAGCCGCTTCATATTTAGCATTACAGGAGAGAAATTTTTTAAAAAACATTAGTTTACGTATGGTCACATCAAGTTTTTTCTTAATTTATTTATATAATTTAATATGTTGAGAATAGAGATTGGAATCTGCTTAATCATATAATTTCGCTAATCATTCATACGAGAACGACGTTGGCCATTGGCTCATCTGGATTCCGGTAATAAATTGAATGTGCATCATATTTCGCACAGTTTATATTTATATGGTTCACTAATAATATTGCTCTTGACAAGGAAGTTTTGTATGTGAAAAAATTACAGGACATAAATTTCACGCATTTTCGATCATTATAACGCTAACACAATAATAATAATAATAATAAAAAAACATACAATTTATTTCAGCACTAACAAAAAAGTTAAGGGACAGAAATGATTCTTCACTTCTAAATTAGTAAAAAAAAATCAATTTCGCAGTGAACAACTAACCCTATTTATTTTTTTATTAAAAACGTATCCTTTCAGAGTAAAGTTAATCGGATGAATTGACTGTTTCACTGGAGTACTTAAGTCTCACGGCTTTTAATTTCTGTATCTTTATGAACTGTGCTGCATGATATATGCATTTATTTCCCTTCTGCAGAATTTAAGTTTAAAATATTGGAAAATTTCAACTTTTTTAAAGTGCTTGTTTTTAAAAGAAAAATGTAATTGATGATAGAAATTTAAGAACAGACTAGTTAAGTTAAGACATGACTTCCAGCAAATATCAAGCTTTCGTTATTTGCGCTGAGTATTATTATTATTTCAGTCTCAATACGCGAAGGGAGCTAATAGCGACCTACTGTTCGGGAGAGTGAGTGAGTGTGCATCATGAAATTTTAAGTTGATTCGACTGTTAAATTAATGAATATGGTTCGCTCTTTATTTAATATTTATTCGCCCGTTTCTTATGAGAAGCCATTCCCTTTCAAAAATTTCTTTTAACATAAAATGTTAAAAGAAATTTTTTTTGACTGATTCATTAGTTAATTAACGTCACTCGAGAAGTCATATGAAGATTATTGACGACGGACCTCGTAATATTTAGTCACTCCTTGCAGTGCGATTCTCAACGCATTTCCCTTCAATTAACCTTTTGGGACTCTATATGACGTTATTTCATTTGAGCACATCTGCTTGTGAATTATCGATTATTAACATCGCACTGACAAACAACACAACTATTGGCGATGTACCTCATAATTTTGAACCTAGATTAAATGACGAGGACGACACGAGAGATGGCTCCCTCCCACTCCAAAATTCTTCAACACACCAACAGGAGGACTTGGGACCTCAACCAGATTTAACGTGCATCAGTCCCTCTAAACTATGGGTTTTAAGTTGCATTAGGGCTCGAGTCCACGAGCCTTAGTAGAGAGAGGGAAAATTCGGGCAGCGAAGTTGGACGAATTCTTAATGCCGAGAAGGGAGAGAAACTTGGCATCCGACGTTTAGTGCTAGGAAATAGGATAGTCGATTTGCTGAGAATGGATCCGTTCCTGATTCGAATTAACCTTTGAAACTATTTCGATAAGTAAATGTTTCTGATAAAATTCAGTTGAAAATGCGGGAAGGGTTCTGTTCCATTTCCGTAATAATTGATATCTCGATCATTTTAAGAAATGAATAAAAATCGGTCTGATTTTCTTTACTGGCTTCTTTCTGCGAGAGCTTTAGTGAGTTGCAATGACTCATATCCGTTAAAATAACTACGCCGAGGTGTCACATTCTTAAGTGATAAGGATAACACTTGAGCAGGTAGGTACCTTACTTTTCACATTTTAAGTGTATATTTCCTCATCTGAGGCTTGCCTTCTTTAGGTATGTATGCTATTTACGACACTGAAATGTCCAAGTGACCCTCCCTTTTTCCCATGGGTTTTGCTGTCTTTGGTAAACATTATTGACGGGGCCCTCGAGATATCCCAGCAATATTTCTCTATTTCCGACCTTTCTCCTAGTCATTCCATACCCTCTCTTTTTTTTTCCATTTTTGCTTTAACAGAGTCTTGTATAGATCACAGATATTCGATCCTGACAAATTAACGAGTGTTAGACGCAGCTTCGCCAAATACGGTCCATGCGCCAATAAAAGCAACCAATCAATAAAATATGAATTATAATTGTTAAAGGATTAAAATTGAAATGCCGTTTTAATTGAAATTGAAATTTTTATTGAGATTGAACTGAAATGTTGATTTAATAGTATATTAAAAATACTGAAAAAGGCTTGTCACTGACAAATGAAGGAAAAGGAAAACGAAACCGGAGACCATTACAACATTTATATGTGTTTCTTAAATTAGAAATATTTCGACTATTTTAAACGTTGATTGTGTATATATTTATATATACACACACGATGCTAAAAAAATCGTTCAGTATATACACAATTTTGTAAGAATATCTTTCCAAAAAACTGTTATCTTATATAAACAATTCAGTTTTATTCTTGAATCAGTTTCAATTACGAAATTTATGTACCAAATACACAATTTCTACGTTAGAGAAAAAAAGAATGAAGGCACCATCATTAATTTAAAAAAAAAATAAAAGTTTCCATACCCTTGTGCCCTCATAAAGATGGTTGCACACAGATTTATCCTATTTCAAGTTAAAAAAAAAAAAGATCGTTAACTCATCTGAAGAGCATTCATTCACACGTAATAATCATTAACTTTTCTTCCAGGAGGTCTATTCAATAGCTAACACAGGGGCCATTTGTTCATGGAAAAACGACAGTCGTAAGATTTCAAGAGCGTTGCAGCGTAAGGTTTCAACATCATAACCATTTTTCATCGTTCTTTATTACCTTACAAGTGTTAGGAACCGTTTTAAATTTGGCAACACTGAGCTTAAAAATAGAGGAGGGGAAACGCGTTCAGTTAGTTGATTCGATTCATAATCGTTCAGTTTGGAATTGATAGTTGAGCATTGCCATTGGCTGATCTCGATTCATGACGCCACTGAACAAACGACACAATTAGACAACATTTTAGTGCTATTCATCCGGAATAAATTACTCTTAAAGCTTTTCATGAATGGGACCTGTGTAGAGGTATTACGGATTTACCATTCATGGCGTATCTGAATAAATAATTAGAGTAATAATTTTGATATAAAATTAATAAATGAACACGATTTCAGATTTATTTATTTGTGTAGTGGAATAAAAAAAAAACGGATAAAAAAGCGAATTCTTTTTGTTGATTTGAACGATCCATCTTTCTTATTTATAAAAATTATTGACCCATAGCTAATCTTTAATGAAAATGTGTTGTTCAGTTTTCTGAACACTCGAATTTTTAAAGCGAATTTTAAGCACAGTTATTTCCCCCATGCTGATCTATTTCAATGCATCCAGACATTTAAAGAATTACTTATTTTCTTCGATTTTAAATTTCTTCAAAAATCAGCCCCAGTAATTCTCTTTATTAAAAATAATAAAATATTTCAAAAGTTTAAGAAATATAAAAATAATGACGAAAAAAAACTATCCCCTTCAATATCAATATTTTTTTCATTATTTATTGATTATTTATGATTATTAGTGCTTAAGTTTACTATAATAATAAATTTGAAAATGCCAAAATATTTAATAAGAAGAAAAAATTCAAATATCAAGCTCACATGCTTGTATTCAAAGAACTGAATGGGTGGGATTGGAAAAAAGGATAAAATTCCAAAAAAATATAGTTTGTAAAAGGTGAATGGAACAAAAGAAAATAATCCCTGAATTGAATATTACTCTTTTCCCACTCAATAACAAGAAGACTACTACATTATTATATGGAGTATTTTTTCTCCCGCGCGCGCTTTACTAATTGATTATGCTAATATTGAACAATCTCTAACATGAAAAGAAAAAAAAAACCTTAAAGTGTTTGGGGAGTGGCAATCAACATTGTCATATATTTAAACGAGAGGTGTGAGTTTTTTTACGTAATAAGGGTAAGTAATAGTATTTCGTATTTGGAACCTATTCCGTCAGTAATATATTCCACACGAAAAACCTATAAATTTTTTTAGTTCTTATAATGCTTGTCTTACAATTTTTTAAACGCAGCTTGAGGTGATTAAAATTTGAAACTTCTTTTGTATCACAAAAAGTAATATGTTAGTAGAACACAATCCAAAACTAATAAAGCATTAGAATATATAATAAAAACAGATATGAATATAGAATATGTAATATTAGAATATAAAGTTTAAGCAGAATATCATAGAATAGTTATTGTTTATTATATATACTATAATATAGAATATATAATATAAACAGGAGATTTATTATATAGAATGCAATTCAAAAATAATATGATAATGTAGTATATTAAAAAAGTAATAGGATATATGAACATATATTTTGTAAATTTTGAATATAGGAATATATATTCTGAAAGTAATAAGATTTTTGAACATATAATCTGAAAGTAATTGAATATTGGAACCTATTACCAAACAAAAACTAATATGCTGGAACCTATTACTTAAAAGTAACCATTTGGCACACCTCTAATTCAAACACATTTTTTGTTCAGTTATCTCTCGCAACGAACTTCATCAATTTTGTGTATAGTGATGGGATTTACTCATAGTTCGTGGTATCACGCGTTTTTACGATGGTCCAATAAACATAGGATTTTTTTAGAATGATAAAAAAAAAAAAAAAAAATGATTACGCAATCTCAAGTACGGCGCAGATAAAAAAAAATTCGTTCGCTCATCAAAACAAGAGGACTCATTCACACGCAATAACCATTAACTTTTCTTCCAGGAGGTCCATTCAAATGCTAACGCCTGGGCCATTTGTTAGGGAAGAACGACAGTCCTCGACGAACAGCAGCGCATCGCGCGGTTTCAACACCACGTGCTGTCCGCGGCCATTTTTTATTGTTGTTTATTATCCCTATCTGTTCCCGGAAAGTGCGGGGAGGTTATTTCTGACTTCACGGGTCCCGGGGTCGGATGGTGGGGTGACGATACGAAAGCAACTCTCGCCACCATTCATAACTGACAGAGAATCCAATTTTAGGTACAGCATTCGGTCGAGACATTCTTTATGATGCTACACGTAAAGATAATCATCAAAATAGTGCAATTATGAGATCTATATTCAAATAAGACAAAAGAGAGGCGTGTTGTAGTATCAAACAGCTTAAGGAAAAAATGCTAAGTTATTAGACTTAATACCATAGAATCTCTTTTTATCGAACGTTTTTCAGGATCTTTGAACATTCACTATAAAAACTGTTTATGTATTCGAAAAATTGTCGAATTCGAGTAATTGTTATACGTGGCTAGTACTTAATTGCAGTTGATTATCCTACTGATCGCAACATATTGGATGACTACTTTGATCAGGAAGAGCCCAAAGATGATGATGACAACTAAGATAATTGAAAACCATGGAGAGAAAAATAAGTAATTGAAAAATTCCAAGCTGTCTGACACGGCTTGAGATTTATTTCTAATGTTCCTGGAGAAATTTTTACCTTTCTGAATAAAAGTTAACTACGTCAGCAAGATAGCTTTCAAATTAAGCTTGAAAAACAACTTTAAAACGATTTCAGCAAAATATTATGTACTGTAAAATATTAGGAAACAGCTTGTCCAATTATTAATAAAAATTTCACTTCGTTTTTTGGATATATTCAATTTTTCATACATTGTTAGCAAACTTGTAAGTTCCATATATATTTGTAATTTTTTTTAAAAATAAATTTCTTTAATAAATTTAATGTTTTATGTCTTCTTTATTCTTAACAAAATAAACTACTCATATTTGTTTTAGTAAAAGAATGATGAAAAAATTTCAACATGTATTTGTGTATTAAAAAAACTATATATCAAATTTTTTACATAAACCTTTAAAAAAAATTACTACAATACATTTTTAAATTTCTTAAAATATTCAGAGAAATCTTTACTTCAAATACATACGATTTTTCATAAGAAATTTGAGATTCAGCAATGTCTCATAAATAAAACACTTAAAAAAGAAAAATAATAACTTCAGCCCTCTTAAATAATAATTCGAACCCTAAATATCTACCAATAATGTGGAATTTGAGCAAGGCACAAAAATTTTCAGTTAATTAATTTATAATTTACTTCGGTTATCCTTTTAAAAACTCACTTTGCATAGAAATGAATAAAGAAAGAAATGAGACAGAGTGCTTTAAATATGAAATTAGCATTTACAATATAAAATTACAAGAAGGAAAAGATTTATTCGTAGACAAATTAATTAAAATAAGCAAAAATAAAAACAAGAATTAAAAATTACCCCTTTCTCTCTATATTTATATTACACAAATGCACATACATGTGTGATGTGTATGATACATCTTGGATAATGTTATGTTATGTTGTCCATGAAATGAAACAAATAAATGGCAGTCGTTCAGGTTTAATTAGTCTAAATGATTTACTCATTCGTGATGATACTATTTTTGGGATATTTAAAGCAAATTATTTTTTTTTATAATACTGTCCAACCATGAAGAATGAGCTGCCCATCGCGGCGTAGCTTGCACTGCCAGAGAAATAGAAGAAAGACAACATTAAGTTGATGCGGGCAACTAGGCCGCTTGCGGCCTTCAAGCACATATCTTGCATCTGTGATGAACAGTTGCGATATATGAAGATTTTTCATGCTAGACAAAGTCCGAAATCTGTAGAAAACTGCTGGAGTTGAAACTTGTAAAACTGACAAAAAACCGGGAAACCCTCCCAAAAATTGTATTTAATCGGCATAAAAAAAGGCTCTTGATAGAGCATTACGCATGCTATTTGTAAGAGAAATTCGGTAATTTTAAAATCGGGAAGAAACGGTTTCGCGTTAATAAATTTAAATAAAAAGATATGTAGAATTCTGTTACTGCTACCAAACAGCAACAATATAACAAGAATTTAAACACTAAATAAAACATCTTTTTCATTATAAGAATTTTGTTTCTTTAACAATTTTTAGTATTTCATTTTCTATGGCGTATTTTAGAAAACAATATAAGCGTGTTCTTATAATTAAAATTTTGCACTAGATTAATTTATTTTGTTTAGAATGTATCTAATTGTGTTAAGAATGTTTAAAAAAATCAAACAGAATAAATAAAAATAAACTATCATTGTCACACACATAAAAGTTTGAACAGACTTTAGTCTATTCAGACTTGTCTGTTATTGTAAAATGTCAATACGCATGCGATACACAATCAAGAGTCTCTCTGTATTAACAAATTTTGTTTTGTTATTTACGATACATAATGCAACTTCAACTACGGAAATCACGCCATTCAAATCTTTTATAAAAAAAAATTATAATATTTTTATTTTTAAAAATATGTGTGTATACATAAACAATCCATACTTTGTGAAAGGTCTTTTTCCCCTTCAAAATCACAGCTCCGTACTCGTTGGAATAGAAAGAAGGTGAAGAAATAAACCACAACCGCAAAGATAACAGTAAAAAAGGAAACCAGACGAAAAGTTAATACCCAGAATACCAGGGAGACGAAGAAAAAAGTTTAGAGTGAAGAGAAACCCTGTTTATATTGATAAGGGATACAGTATACAAAATGACACACACAAAAAACAGCTTAGAAAATGTCGAACGAGAGGGAAAATGGCTTTTTGTTTGGGGATATTTGTTTACTTGGGTTGAAAACTTCTCAACTGAGGGGAATGGGATATTTCTGAGAAGGATTTGTTTATCTTAGACATTATTACGATTGATGTATAATCGTGAAATAGTTTCGCCTATACTGTTGAAAATTCCAAAGAAAAAAAGAAAATATTTTTAGCTTCAAATACTGTTACTTGTTTCTTAAGATTTATTTTTGCTTATTTTTCTAAATAATAGGAATAAGAGAATAAATAAGGAACACTGTAGGGAAATTTTTTAAAGATAATATTATTCGTATAACCAAATAAAACGTGGACAATTATGCAGAAACATTGAATAAATAGAATGGTTTTGAAATTGTAGATTCAGTATTTATAATTTTGTGCAATATTTTCTCACCATATTATCAATCATACAAGAGAGTATTGTAAAGTTCTAATTATTATTAAGAAATAACCGAGATATCTGATTAAAATTTATTCTGCTTATTAATATTGTAAATTACAACAATTTATAGTAATATTGTAAAATACAACAATTTATAGAACTAAGCAGATTGAGTTCAATCTGCTTAGTTCTCCAATGACAGCCTTTGGATTGTCAAGAAGCACTGAGAGAAATGAATAACTCTGGATGGTGACTACATAGAGAAGTTTTAAGAATAATAAATAAAAATTAAGATTCTATCTTGATTACATTTCAGAAATAATTAACACAGCACGAAACCCCGGAATAATATATAAAATTCTCTCTTTACGATACTGCGGGTTACTTCAATCTATGGCTTCCTGAAACCAAGCAAATTAACAATAATAGTTGCAATTTACAACATTATTTATACTGGAATCAATATGCAGAATAAATTTTATCCAGATATCTAAGTTATTATTTTTTTTAGTATAATAATTAAAACTTTACACTACTACATCTCAATTTTGCACATAAAAAAAAGAGAAAAATAAAGAAAATTTTGTCAAAGATTTTATACAACATTTGATAAGCATAAAAAACAGAAAATGAAAAGAAAAAAAAATTAATGCTTGATTGGTCACAGCAGAATTGGATAAAAAATAAGACAAGACTGTAAAAAAACAGTTCAGCCACCACCAAAAAATAAATCTTGAGAATCAAGATACCAACAGAACCAATCAGGGCCATCTCAAAGAAATTTCCAGTCGAGAAAAAACACACAATGGCAATTCCACTAGGACGTCAATCTATTTGCCCCTCCCCTCCCCCTTTCCAATACTCTTACAACTTATTTATGCAACTCATTTAAATTTCTGAATTACTTGTGACGATGGAAGTTTTTATTTCCAGAACTGTTAAACTCGAAAATTTAGGACACAATTTACAACTGCTCTCTTTATATCAAGAATAATTGTTTGATTAAGAGAACTCTTGACTAAATAACATATAAGAATTCAGAATAATTACTTTAACCAACCATATTTCATGGAATGAGTGCAGAGATTTGTGATTGAGTAAACAAATTCTCATGACACGAATAATTACAATTCGGAAGAACATCCAGGTAATGATCTAATCATAATCTAAAACGAAGAAAAAGCATAGAGGTGATTTGTTTTAAATAACACGGTTCCTTCAGTAGACAGATAAGCTTTTTTTTTAAATATATTCAAAGCCAAAAAAGGACACACAATGCAAAACAATAATCTTGAATGCTTCTCAATTAAAAGTTAAATAAGAAATCAGGAACTCAGAAACAGGAATATTCATGTTTGAGAGTTAAGATAATGAAACAGAATAAATTTAAAAAATGCAGATTGCTATGGAATTGCTCGCACATATGTTATTACCGCTTGAGAATATCCATCATATTGTTGATGCAATTATACCACAGCATAGAAATTCAGCATAGGAGCAAAAGCACTTCCATTTAACATAATTTACAATTCTATTTTTTGTGCAAAAAAATATTATTTGATAGATACTTCACGAACTGTTTATAGTTTCTACTTCTTTTCGAAACTCATTTCAATAACCATCTCCAACCAGAATTTAGGTTCGGAATATTAAATTAAACCCGCCGCAGTAATTTTCAATTTCCTCTAACAACTAGCTGCAAAAGGATTACACAGTCCGAATTCTAGTCTACATCCTTAATTTTTAAGTAGCCCCGTATATCATGTTTATTTAAAAAATGAGCAGTATGAAATGTTATATTAACTGAAAAATATATTTGTATAACATTATATTTAATAAATAAAAAAATCTAACAATAAATCATTTCTTATTTTTAGCTGACGCCGGTCAACGAGATATTTTACATATACTCGCCAAACCGCAGAAGTAAACAGTTAACTCATTTCCACAAAAAGAATGATCAATTCAGTTAAATTATTTACCTCAAAAAGATAATATAAACTACAGAAATAAAAACGTACTCTATTTGGCGATTTATCGCTTGAGCGAAGCTATCGGGAAAGTACCTACTTTTTGGCGAACGATCGGATCCGTATATAAGCCGACTCCCGTAATTTAACTTAGAAAAAATTACAAAAATTCTTGACTTATGCACGGAAATATACGACGTATATCAAATTACTTCGCACAAAGGATTAGTAATCTTTATCCCATTTTTTTGTTATTGCGCAATAAGTGGATGGATAATTAAATATAATACATAAATATATGGCCTTTAAAGACACCGATCGCAAGATTCACACAAGAAACTTTCTGACTATCGAAGGAAATTGCATTAAAGGGTTTTATGATACGAAGAATCCAAATACGTAAGAGTTTTGAAATGCTATTACTCGCCTTTTTTTTCGGAAGAGTATTTAATAATTCATATTTTTCATAATTCTAATTTCTTTTTTACATTGTTTTTTAAACGTTGGAAAAAATATTATCTCACTTTCGGAGCCAAAAAGTCTTGGAAAAAGTTGAGTATACATTTATTTATCCTCCAATGTTTCAGACATGACATGAGGGGACCTATATTTTATAGAAACCTTCATAACTTTAAACAGATTTTAAGAAAAGCATAACGGATAATTTCAAGATAAGCATACATGGATTTAAAAGAAAAACGACACATCTATTAAGAAAAAATGTTGCTTTAAAAATCAATTAACTATGTCGAGTTAATTAATTAACAATATAATTTAGTAACTTTTCGCCAATAAAAATGATAATCATTCTGTAAAGCTTACGCTGAAAATCGCAGAAGGAATTAAAAGTGTGACGATGGCAATTTTTTGACGATGGTACTATGTTTGTATTGCAATAAAGCTTCGTAAGTAGGATTAATTAGGACCAGAGCCAATTCAGGATATCGAAAATCTGGGTTAACTGGAGAATGGGGGAAATGAAATAAAATAAAACATACTTACAGAAAATAATTTTTGCATTGAACAAATCGAGTTAGAATCGTATTTGCAGAAGATAAGGACGTCTACTCTGTTAACAATACAAGCACGCTTAAAGTTGTTTAATTGCTTTTTCGGTTTTATTAGACTAAATAGAAACATGTGTTATTTGATACAGGGAGTAGCGTAGTAACGAAAGAGATGTGAGGATTGTAACCACCACTACCTCTCCCCATAAGAATTGTTATGCATCGAAATTTTAAAACTGAAACTTTTTTATACTGATTTTTTTTTATTTCTTCAGGAAAAATTAATATTCAAAATTCCATACTCTGTACAAACATTCATTAAACTTTGAAAATAAACAATTAAATCTGAAATTAATAATAAGATATGAATGGGAGAGTTTTCTCCCACCCACCTCCACTCATGAAAATTTTCTCACTACTCCCCTGCATAGTGTGAAATCCTCCTTTTACACACTTCCCATTCATACTTTTCATAGCTGTTAGAACATTTCAATAAAAAAAAAAATTTTCAAAATACGTGAATAAAACAAATATATGTTATTATGGGAATCTGCAGATCCCTTCTCATATTTCAAAAAATATTTTTCGTTCATATAAATCCGGGATATTCGGAGAACTGAATTAAAAGGGGTCTGACTGAACGAAATTCCGCTGTATTTTTCAAGCGGTATTAAATGGAACGTCACCAGTTTTTTCCCTAAATTAATTCAAAAATTTCTACCATATTTAGAAGTATAAAGCGTATTAGGCAGAAGTGTGGATAAATTAAAAATCATACGCATCACAAGTAGAACTGGTTTACTCCCTTAATAGGGTCTCGAAATATTCCTGTCCAAACAACAGAACCATCAATCTCTCTACAAACTTGAGTTCATTAAACAATCAATTACACTTAAAAAGTCTCCCCGAGAAAATAATTGTGCTCATTTAGTACCCTTCCGGTACTTCTAGCCATTAAGACTGAACCGTGCTGCCAATAATTAACGCAAAATAAACCGATTAAAGATGACGCTTAGGGTCAGGAAGCTATTAATCATCATTACACATCAAGATGTGAGCCAAATTACAGCATTGTTTCAAGTCTTACAGGGAGATTTGGTTGTTTGAGAGTCAAAGAGTGTAACCCATTTAAAATCAAGAAAACGTTTAATAGACTAGTGTTTTCCCAAAGCATTGGTCAGTTACTACAGTTTTCTCTCTGCCAGTTGAAAAGCGTGACGAATTGATGGTCGATAGCAATGGAAAGTGCTAAGATGATGAAACGAAAAACTGATAGCTATCTGACTCTTGAACAGAATTATAATGGTGTGGGAGTTTAAACAAATAAAAGAAAATTTATACTGGGGAAAATTTTTGTATTTATTTATGAAAAATACAATTCTTTATCTAAAATAACTCGTGATTTTCGCAACCAACAGCAATCTTGAACGGAATTTCAAAAAGTGATCAATACCATTTTACTTGGAAATTTGATAGTAACATCAATTACGTGTCTGAGTTTTAAATGAAAGAGGTTAGAATGAAAGTAACTAAACTATGAATGAAATACTTTCACGAATCAATGCGAAAGTACGATTCGAAATTGCAAGTCTAGTTCAATCCCAAAATAAGATAATCGAAATATTAATCATATATTTTTCTTTCCATTGTACATAAATCCATATTAGACTAGGAATTATCAATAAATGGTAACGTGATAAATTTATTTTGTATTTGTAGTGAATTACATAAGCCATACAAATGGATATGAAAGCCAATGAATATGAAAACCACACAAACGGTACATTTCAACTCAAAAATTTATTTGTAGTCAAAGAGACTTAAATTTTAAAAATTATTTTAGTAAGATGTAAAAACTCAACTTCTGATACATCCGAATTATATTTATAAAAATAGATTGAAATTTACTTACGAAGTTGTATTTTTTAAAAACACAGTAAAATTTACATGTACAAACACGCACTCGCACTGTTTCTAAAACAATAGCTGAAAAACATAAACCCCACTAGAATTGAATAATTTGTAAGTTTCAAGCATGGGAAAGTAAATAAATAATCAAAAGCAGAGATTATACAACTGAATATTATATAATCACTGATCTTTTTATTATGATTATTATCAACAGCCCTCATAGCATATGAGAAAACAAATTTAAAAAAAATATCATAAGGAAATTAATTTTCATTTCTAATACAATAAGTATTATACAGATGTTTATCGACAAAAATCAAATAGTGAAAGCAATCCCATTTGTTCAGGGAGAATAATTCTTTTTTTCCCACATTATTCCAAGAGCTTGGAAAGTTTGGAACACATTGTTGGAAACAGCTGACAAACATCACCTCTCATGGTCATTAACCTTGACGTTACACCCATTCCAGACAGAAAGAAAAAGTCATGAGCCACTATTTCCATGAACACTGCATATGCGACAATACTATGATTACGATAGTTAGAGATAATGATTCCAAGGACATTAGTTTTTTGAGCATGAAATTCAATTTCCAAATATTTTACATCAATTTTGCATTTGATCGAGATAAAAGTTTGCATTAACACACACACACAAATTACACAATTTAAATAGAAATTGAAAATAGTTTCCCTTTCAAAAAGAGAGAAGCATTTATTTGACCCCAGTGGGAAAATACAATTTTTTCCCTCACCAGACAAAAATGGACGGTAACTAAAAAATAAGATACGCCCAAAGATTAAAAAAAGGTTTTTATCAATACATTCCGTTCCAACTACAAATTTCATAAACAATTGATCCGCATCCAGAGATATGGGCCGATAAATATCTACTTGTCTTCGTATATCGACTACGCTTTTTAAATAAGAAGTTTTCAATAAACAAAACCACAAACCAATTGGAAATGAAGAATAACTTTAAAATTAGCATTTATTTCATCAAAATTTTAAAAACTCTGATGGGGGATTTTTAGATTTTAGTCTACAATGGAAAGAAAAAAAAAGCTAATCGAACGATGCTGATATTACGATACGGTAGAATCGTTGCAACTAGTAATTTAAGCAAAGAATAGAACAGCATAATCTGGTTTACGGAAGTAACGCCATTTCTCAATAGGCGTAATAACGGATGTGGATGGAATTAGTTAACCAAATTCGTAAAGAATTGGCACTTACAGACCAATCAGAAAATACGGAAGTGAATGTCACCTGTGATTAAATAAAGAGGGTGGCAGAGAACTGCGCTTCAATTATGAAATTGAACCTTTTACACAAAGCAAGGCTACTGAATCTGTCACGAGCGACTTTTCTTGGAAGTCACGAATGAAAAAGTTATCTTTATCTTGGTGTCATTAGAATGGATTCGAGTTAGAAGTTGGAAACCACTTTCAGTTTTATTTCGAAATTTAATTTTAAACTAAAAAGCGTGATGCTCATTTTATGAAGTATGAAGGTACATTTCTCCACGTACATTACAGGAAAGAATAGTTTCATATTAAAATTACATTTTCGTGTTCCTTATCAACTCCAATAAACAGATATGCCATACAGTTTGCTTGATGAAAAAAATATATATAATTTTTTTTTTTTTAACAATAAAACATGTTTGCAATATCGGCGTGTTTTAGAGCGAGAAATACGAACACGTTCTTTAAAATTTATACTTTTCGAAATAGTGCAAAAACACACAAACCATCTATACTTCAAATCTATATGTTAATCGCCATTGTAAAGGTTTCACGTCCAATACATTAACTACACATGGTTATTCTAGAGACACGATCCTGACCTGTGTGCTAAGCCTTGGTATTATCAATATCAACCAACCGAGATTTTAACATTCACAGTCATAAAATGGTGTGTGTGCATATATATAATTTGATTTGCATAAATATTGTTTTGGGTTTTTAATGACTTATTTAAATATTTAGTTTTTATCTACTAATAATGTTGAATTTGTGTTTGATATTCTTTGATATCTATATGTTGTGATAGTTGGATTCAATAATTTCAGAATTTTTGTCTCTTTTTAACGTCTTGTTTATTTCAGTCGATATCCATCAATACACAATCAATAAACAGAAGTAAAAATTTCACACATGCTGGAAAAAAGATGACACAAAAAACGGCAGGACGTACTACACAGTTTGGCAAAATGAGAGAAGACAACCAAACCGGAGGTTTATACTCGCAACCATTTGATTTCTGCGTAGAATGTTCACAAATACTTTAATGAAGAGTTAAAGGAGATGTAGATTGGACACGAGCAGATAGATTTGAATAAATTTCGTTGGAAGTTCAAAAGAAATTAAAAAGAAGGTCTAATAACTCGGATTCATCACACTGCTCACAAACATATATGTATATCATATTAACAATCAATTACTAATTTACTTTAAAAAAAATAATGGAATATCGAAAAGGCGCGAGAGAGCTTTAATTATTTTACTTAATTTTTGTGCAACTACTTAATTTTCATCTTCCTAAAGAAACAATAAAAGACTCTACTGAGAATTCTTATTCGATATTGCTACAGTTTAATATTTGTTGTTGCAGTTACAAACTTCATTAATCCATCATCGATCGTAATTATTACAACAAAAAATGTTAGCCACCTAAGGGGTTATTGTTTTAGGTGGATCGCTTTGGCGTACCAGATTACTTTTTAAATTTTCATCATTTGCTTCAATTTTAATTACATTACGCTTAAATATATTCAATTTAATAATTTGTCGTTTCCTTTAATTTTAATATTGGAAAAATTTACTATTGTCCATTTCTCGATATTTCATCGTTTTCTTAAATTCTTATATTTAATTGAGTAATTTAATAATATTTATAAAGAAAAGCGCATATTGGGTGGCTAAATCTGTTTTTTGCAAAACTTTGCACAGAACGTTTTAACGCTGTTGAATTTTTAGAATTATTTTTAACCCTATTCTCCTAATATTCTAGAAGTATTTATGTATATGTTGTTATTCGATTATTAATTTTAAAATGATGATAAAATATCGAAAAGGAAGGGAGTGAAGAAATTTAATACAATTTTACCAGTATTTTGAGCAATAATGACTGCAAATAGTTAATTTTCTTCCTCCAAAAAGAGTTTCGGTACAAAGATGTTGCAGAAGATTTAGATTCAGTATTATTACTGTGGAGTGATCTTGCAGTTCCAATTTCGAGCCTCAAATCCCATCAAAAAGGCATCGATTTCTTCGATCCCAATTAAAACGAAACGACCTCTGACAAAAACCATCATCGGATCATTTCCAGAAATCAAAAGAAACACACCGACTCTCTCGCAGAAAACTTTCTTGATATATATTTTTTTCTCCTTCCATCTGTTCCTCGACGCATTTTTTCTTTCGAATTGTGCTGGGTCAGGACCCGTCCCATCCTCACAAATTACGAGGTGATCTTTTTTATTCTCATTATCCCAGGGTGTAAAATACGTCCCAACGGGAGGTCCCCGGGTTTTACGAGGCTCCGCCGAAGAGAAACAAGGAGTGCTTTATTCTTTCGAGGCCACAATGCGTTTTAATTGCAGAGCGGGCTCCATGAATCAGGATTACGAAGAAATCCCTTTAATTTTTAGGGTGGAAATACTACTAACTCGGAAGAACTTTTAAAGGCGAAGAGATATTAAGTAACAATGTGATTTTTTTTTTGTTTGCTTTAATTTGGAGATGGGATTTACGAAGGAAGAGTTCTGTGTTTCATAAATTTTTTTGTAGACACATTACTTTGAGATCAGAAGGCTTTATGTTTCATATGATGGTAATATTTGTTAGAAGTAATGAAATTTGAGTTATTGAGTAAACATTTTAAAAGGCCCAAGAAATAATCTTTAAGTTTCTTAAGTAAGGCTGCTTGAAGTGGTTTCAGATGATTCTTGGGGTTTGAATGAGACAAAAAAAAATAATTAGCTTAATTAATTCAAAGGGATCTTAATCTCATCTCGATTCAGTGAGAATTTCAATCAGATTTAGTTTTTTTTCCTCCTACAAAGATGTTCAACAAACTGTAACAGTATTTGTTAAATGAAGGTTGTTAAAAAAATATCTGTTTTTGATGACTTAATGGCGTTGCTTTGACAAGTTGGTGTTATTAATGTGCTTCTATGGTTTTATAGTGCATACACAAATTTGACATTGATTCATAGGTTAGTTTGGATTCAGTAGCCATTTGGTACTAAATGAAAACTTGATGGTGGTCGTGACAACTTGTTATCTTCGATGAGAATTAAGTTCATCACAATACACCGGAAACCAAGCAAGAATCAAAATAATGGATCAATAAAGAGACGAGTACGACATCTGGGCAAACACTACCTTCTTCAAACATCCGCACCACGCCAACAGGAGGCCTTGCAGCCGCGACAGATTTAACATGCATCATCCCTGCTAAACGATGGGTCTTAAGTGACATCAGGACTAAAACCAACAACGAGAACGAAATAATGTCTTTGAGTTCGCGACCACGATCACTAGGCGACTATTGAAGCCACTTACAAAGAAAAGGAGAAAGATAACAGGACAAAACTACAGTGAGTTATCTCATTCTTATTTCTTATTCCAAACACGCATAGTTTTAAACCTATCGTCAAGAGCACAACATCGTCATTTAACGTTATTTGAGACGAATAACAACAATAACACTGTCATAGCTGGAACCAAGTCAATATTTTTAACAAATAAAAATTTCTTATACATTTATTCATGATATTACAACGCAACAACATGATTTTAAGCAATTCAATAATTTTGACTGGAATCACTAAACAGTACATAAGATTAAAAATTAAGACATCACAATATCCTTTGATTGTATTTTAAAAGGGCTATCAAAGCCAATTAATTTTTATAATCCATTAAATTGTAAAGCCACAGAAGTTTTGATTCTTTAATTACTATATATACATATACATATATTATCAGAATTCCAACAATATTTCCTTACGCGTTACTTTTTTACGATTTATTTATTTTTTTGAAACAAGGAAGTTATTACTGAAGAAAAAGTCATGTATGTGTAACGAGATAAAGAACTAAGATTATTATTAGATCCTAAATGCGGGTATTTATATATACAGGTTATAACGAGATAACTTGTAACAGATAATTTTTTATTACAGCTTCAATAAGATTTTCTTCAGGAACATCTGGCTATCTCCAGTAAATTGCAGTTTCAAGGTCAAAGGAGGCTTCCTGAGCCCTCAAGTAAATTCTCGGTTCGAGAAGAATTCAATACATCAATTTGCAGGTTTGATTGATTATCTGAGTGGCACTAAGAAGCAACTCCAGAGCTAATGGCGACGGACCTCGTAATTTTGAATCTCGGTCATGTGACGAGGACGACATCTAACATCAACCATAAGCTCGCGACCATAACTATCCAACTCCAATGGAAGTAACCAATAATGTTAAATGATAATGCTTAAATTAACATTTTATTAATTTATGCATTGTTAATTATTTTGAATGCTAAGCGATTTCAAATAAAATTCTTACTTGAAAAAAATATTTCAGAGACGATTGTTGTGTGTTTTAGCAACCTTAAATTATGGATATGATAGTGTTCTTGATGATTGATGCACCTAATATTAACTATTACTTATTTCATACATTTTTATTAGGGGAGGTTAAAAGTTTAAGTTATAGAATTTATTTTTCTCCCTTTGAAGTTTCCCATTTCTGATAGGCCCAATAGTCTTATGGTATAATTAACGCGAAAATAAGCCCCACTTTGAACGGGACTACCCCACTTTCAGGTCAGGTAACCTATCCAATTGTCCCTAAGCACAGCTTCGGTACGCTGAAACGTCCGGTTCACAGAAACAGGGCAAAACACGGTTGCTAAGTCGTATTCTAAGAGTAATATGAACTACTAAAGCAAATTTTAAGAAATCTGGCCAAGAATTTTATTTTTATTTGAAAAATCAATATCAAACATACCTAAGCAAATATGATGGGGACTTTATTCTCATGAAACTTAAGCATTAAAAAAAAAATTCAATTTTATGAAATATATATATATTAAAATATAGATTTTCCTTATTACTTTAAAACAGATTTTATAAAAATATTCTAATTATTTCCCGAGATATAATTAAAAATATTTTCATATTACTGATCGATTACGCGGAAAATTTAAAGGCTCCTTTCGTGATTTTTCGTCAATTCGTGCAAGATATCTTAAAAAATATTTAATATAATCCTACGAAAATTGTGTACTATTATACTATTCTATTATTTTGTATAACTCTTGGACAAAATTATTCCATTTAGTACATAATTTGATATCTTTTCTAGGGTAGACACATATTAAAATTTTTCAAATTTTAATACCAATTTTCACTAAGTCTTAAAAAATTGAAAACTGCATCAAAAAGTAAATATTTTTAGTTTTATTGTATTTCTAAGCACTTATTTGTAATAAGAAACAAGATTGTACATTCTAACGTAAGAACCTTTTTTGGATAGTGAGCACAAACCAATGTATCATTAAATAATGTGGAAACAAAATGTTATCATTAAGCATTATGCTGAAAATTAAGATTTTTATCATTATTTAAAATTACTTCAACAAAGTATAAATTATAAACTATCACATACGAAGTAAATCGTAACATTTCGATGAAAATTTTAAAAGATATAGAGAATGGAATAAAAGTGGAAAATTTTGAATGCAGATGCTATGATCTAAAAATTAAATGATGGCCCGTTTTGAGGCAAATAAATAAACAAATGGTCAAGTTAGGTACCCTTCCAAAAAATAGTGGTGGTGATAGTAATTTCGGAATGGTAACGTAACTAAAAATGCAGACAGGCATATCTAGAAGAAAATAATAATAATAATAACGCTACGCAGATATAGAAAATTCTTCAGAACAGGTTACATAATGGATGTCGAATGATTCGTTCTAGCCATATCGTATTTTTTCTATAAGATCATAATTCATCATTAGTCGTGTTTACAGAAAGTACTCACAATAATGAAGATCGGTGATGATGGATATGACAGTTGGTCAAGTAAGAAATTTGGTAATTAATTATTTTTTTTTATCGATTTAAACTTAAGATTAGAAAAAAATATTCATTCCATTATCATTAAAAACAAAAAATAACGCATTTATCTCGTTATAAATTATTGATATGATTTATTGAAAAACATTTTAACTGATAATTACAGTCGAACTTCTGCAATTCGAGATTTGGGATAATTCGAATTTTTTGCCCTTTGGCTAGAACTCTGCATTAAAACAAAATTGTGGATATTTCAAATTTATTTTGGATAATTGAAATTTTTCATACGATTCCTTTTGGATCATTATGGTAAAAAAAATTCATGATATTTTTCAGAAGAGTTGCATTATAATTTAAAAGGCGTTTTTAAGTCTAAAAGAAGTAAAGGACATTGGAAATTTTCTGAATGTCAGTCTTTTAAAAAAGATTCTATTTTTTCATCTATTGGTAGGGTTGGAATCATTTGCAAAAACCCAAGTACTGCATTCAAAGGAACAAGTAAAAATACACGAATTTTTCAAACATTGGTCAAATGGCTATCTCACATTAATTTGTCATATTTTTGGAATTTTATCATTTTTCCAATCACCAACTCAATTGTAAATCGCAATAAAATCAATGCTCCGCCTCTTCATGAAACATGTTTTTCAACTAAAACTCATGTATGATTTTCACATCAAACAATCCACTCATTACAAGTTATCCAATATGTAATATGTATTATTGCGGTAAAATAAGGTCATTTTATTCATGAATAAATGCTTACGATATGCAAAATATGAATTGTGTAATCAATGGTTCGCTAATAACAACGTCCACATAGGTTTTTCAAGGTAAAAAAAGATTTGCTCTTGCATATGGAATTATTATTATTGCGTTTTCTAAAGATTTACAACTTTTAAAGATTGGAATGGAATGAAAATCAAGTTTTGAGATTTTTATTTATTATGATGCCAAATCGCTTTAAAATGAGAATTTTCTTTTTCAATCTCGTTACTAATAAGTTTGTTCCTTCAATTAGCATTGAAAAAAAGCATTAAAAGTATCCTTCTTTAATGACAGCTTTAGTTTTAATGCTACTTTCTGAGATAATCTTTAAGTGAAATAACTGATAATTTTTTTTTTAAAAAAAAGGACAGTAATTTCGCTTTACATACTTAAACATTCTTACGTTTAATTTATCTGTTATTATTTTGTTGCATTTTAAAATATCTAAATCAGTGATTCATCGCTTTTGGAGTATCATTATATTTGAGGAATATTTGAGATTTGAACCTACTTATTCTTAATTTATTTCATATAATTATTCTTTACATTCCGTACAATATTTATCGTATCTCTCATCAGACTCTTTAATATCTTATTTCAGTTCGTTTTTTGGCAAGGAACAATAGGCAGAGATTTGACGAAATTCTTAACTTCTGGAATGTATACTTAAATCATATGGTTTTACTAAAAAAACATTTAACCATGCGCAATTTCAATTATTTCAGCAAATAGTTAGTATTTAAACGTTTAATTTTTTTTTCTTTTTATAAATTATTTATTTACCTGAAAAGCGCGCTCATACCATCACAACTTACCAATCACTAGTTTAAAAGCTTTGTGAATAATACTCGATTAATCTTTCATTTTCTCCGCGGTCATAATATGACAAATTAATTTATTAAATCAGAGTTTCATGGTGATAAATTCACACCACTCAAAAGAAAATGACACATTAAAAAGATGCATTGGAATTATACACTCATTAAAACTTTTTAGACAGCAACGTTCACTGTTGAAAGGGTTCAAAAACCTTGAACATTTGGCTTTCTTTTTCCTTTTTATTTGGAAACCTCAGCGCCTTAAATACACCCTTTCCGGTAGAACTGATCAACACAAAAATTAAATGAGACAGACACTAAAATATAAAATAATAATAATAACAGCAACAACATCAAAAGCTCCAAGGCGAGCTGGAATATGAAGAACATTCAACAAACGCGTGAAGTAAAAGAAACTTTTTTTTTTAAACCTTGAGTTGTCACTTTTTGAAAAGTGTTAGTTCGTGACGCCAGCAAATTAGAGCAAAGGAAAAAGTCTAATAATAACTATGATCAACAGAGTTAAGAATCTTAAGAAGATTTGAAAAGAAAAAAAATCCAGACGTTCCGATTCAATAGTGGAGCAGATGATGATTCAAAACAAAGGCAAAATGATTCAAAATTTGATCAATTTTTTTGTTTGTATAGTTTTGAAAATAAACTCGGCAAAAGAAGGAATGTTTATTTACACAAGAAACCATTATAATCAAATCTCGAGATACCTTGACAGGTATGGGGATAGATGATGGTTAAGTCGTGCAGTTTGCGGGCTACTAGAACTGAAGATTACGATGAAATACAAAAAATTTTAATCGATGTTTAGGGGAATGTAATTTCGTTTAATAATTAGTCGACAAGATCTTTTAAGAATTTAATTTTAAAAAAAAAAAAAAAACTTATGCGATTTCTTAAATAAGGTATTGCATTTTTTACGATTAATATTTTTTCGATTATTTTACTTGGGATAATTAATAATTTTTAAATAAATCAAAACATGAGTTCACGGATCATCAAATTAAATGATAAAAAGTTGGCAAAATCCAAAAGGTAGAAATTCTTAAAAAAAAAAGGCAGGGAAATGGTGCACAAATATTTTTTAATACATAATCATCAAAAATTGCCAAAAATTTTTAAATTATTACTTTAAACTGATGAAACTGTAATAGCTTATTCTGATAAAAGATTATGAATTTTAATCTGAAGAAATACATATATATATATATATATATATATAAATTATGCTTCATATATTATAGATTTTAAAACGAAATTTCACGAGAAAAATAAAAATGATTTAAAAGATGCGTTTGATAGTTTATACGGCGAATGAAACATCTCTACGGAAAATTAATTTCAAGTATGGAGTAATTTTTCATTTAAAAAAAGTATTGAAATCTCCCTTACAAATAACGAAAAATATTTAAATCATATTGTAATTAATAGTTAATATCAACAAATAAATGAAGCTAAAAAGATGCTTGTTAAGATTTAGAGATCAAGCAGGCAGGCAAGACTACTCAACAACACGAAATAAAAATAACAGATAATGAAATATTTCTAAATTCACCACGAATTTTAAATTGTAAACTACAGCATTAGCGATACAAATATTTTTGACATGGAACACTTTTATTTTTGAAATTGATATTGAATTTATACTTTTCGCCTCAAAAACAATGAGTTTTAAATTGGGAGGGGAACCTATGCATGGCTGCCTACAACCGGCGTAAAAGAGCAGAACCTAATGTGGAAAAGGACATCATTAGGTAGAAAAACATTCGAAAATGAATATTAATTCATGTGGTTACTATTTGATTCATTATTCTGTGTTAGAAATACTAAATAATTTGTTTTTCACTTTTGAGTATAAAAATAAAAACTCATTTAGCTATAATTATATATGGACCATAATTACGCATAATGTAAAATATACATGTACTATATTTGGCGCAGAAAAAAAAATACATTTGGCTGAATTGAAATAAGGTGATGTTTAAAATATGGTTGCAATATAAAGGATAATGAAGTCCAAATTTGATTTTGAAACTACAGTATTTTTTTGATAAGAAAAAGTGTGTTTCAACTTGTGTTCTATTCATAAAACAACTTTAAAAGCCATTTATGAAACATAAAAGAAGTTCCTCAGCATTATTATATTCAACTTTTTTTTTTGGATTAATATTGAAAATGTATGAATGAAAATGAAATTGTTACTTGCATAAATCCACAATGTCATTTTTTTCAAACAATAAAGAAGGGAAATTCTTTAAAAGCAAAATGGGGAAATAAGAAGCACTTGTTAAATCAATGTATCTGCTAAAATTTCAATTTAAGTATCATGTAAGATGAAAAGGAGGGAGGGAAAGATTCGTAATCAAGCGATAAAAAAATAGTTTAAGAACCATATTATAAACGACTCACAATAAAGCTTTCTTATTTCAATATGGGAGGAAACTGTACAAATAAACAAATTATTCGAAAGTAATGAAAAATATAAAAAAATATACACAAATAAATAAATTGCATGAAAAAGCTCTTATTCAAAAGTTTATTTTTCAATTCTGCTTGCTCCGTATTTTATAATGATAAATGAAAATTTTATTTATGATTGCATATAAAAATGATTTACATTAGTTTTACATTTTTAAAAAATATATAAGAGAATTACGGGGCTAGAAATAGGATAAATAACTGTTTGCCCACAAAACTTAAGTAGTATAATTTTAATAGAAAAATATAATTATTGGGCCACATGATTACGTATTCAACTTCGTTATTTTTCGAAAAATATTTTTGGGTAAAGCATATAATGAAAATATAAAAGTAGAATATAAAATGAATTATAATGTACAGACGATCCAAATTTCGTAAAAATTAGGAAAAAAAAAAAAAAAAAAAAAACGGTTTCAAAATAACATCTTGGTAGACAGTTTTGTTGAAGCTGAATAAAAACATATAAACGAAGAACGTTATTCAATTCTATTTTTATCAATCTTAAGTTATATTCGTACTTTAAGAAGAATTGTAATTTAAATTTGTTTTTAAAACGAATCTCAATAAATTATTCATATCTTTTCATCTTTGTGTTTAAAAAATAAAAACACAGAAATTGAATTTTAAATTTTTTTTTTATATATAAAACAGACGATTATTCATACTTAAGATTGCTTAGAAGCTGTTAAAATATTCTAAATCGGAAATGAATAAACACGAAAAAATTTTCAGATCCTGCCATTGTCAATAGTTTGAAATGAAATCAGCTGCTGTTTCACCACGATATTACATGAATAAATATTTACATGAAATCTAAGGCAAGGAAGATAAGCGATTTCTTTCTTTCGAGTAGATAGGAGTTTGTGCATCTGTATTAAAAATTTTAAAGCAAATTCTATGATTCATAAATTATCAAAAATCATGAAGTTTTTGGGAACGAAATATCTACAAAATCACTTCGTATATCTAATTTCAATTATACATAATAATTACCTTTAATTATTTTATAAATAACTTTATGTGACCTAAACACACAATAACTTAATAATGATAAGAAAGAATCAGTATAATGATAGTTCTTTCGATAAAACTTTAATAGTTATTTCAATAACTATTAAGGATCCCGTCTAGTAGTCATTTTGATAACGAACATGTGTTATATTGATCTTAAGGAATTTTTACTTTCCGACTCAATTCTAGACTGTTATATCTATTTAAATAAATAAAAAAAAAAGTGTATCTGAAACAGCAAAAAATAACAAAGGTTTTTGAGAAATTACATTACCTCTCCAATTTTTAAAAATAATCTCACGTCTATTTTAATTATTCGTTGGTGGGGTTTTCCGGTCATCATAAATATTTTGAAATATTTTCAAAAATCGGGAAGAAAATGAAATTTCGCAGAAACCTTCGTCATTTTTTCGATCTTTTGGTTACACACTTATTTGTATTCAAATAGATAAAGCAGTCTGGATTTGAGGAGGAAGAAATTGAATGAGATTAACAGTACGTTCAGGAAATCAAAATGATTGATTGATTGATGACGGACGAGGCGCAACAAAGGCTACTAGGGAGTTTCAAAGAATCTTTGGTGTTCTTTTGTTATTCTTCAAAGAATGTTTGGTGTTTGGTAACTGAAACAGCTCTTTCTTGAAAAAAAAAATTATATATTGTTGGATTTTATCTAACTAAAATTGTTGATACGCATGAGAAAAATTTCAATTAATTGATATATTTCAGAATGCAAAATAATAAGTTAACTACCAATTTTTTACCATTGCGTTTTTAAGTTGTACAATTAAGATATAGAATGGGTATTTTTTTACTATGTTCACATTTTTTTAATTGAAGTTTCAAGGAAAAAGCAATTAGTAACCGAAATCAATAATTAGTTGGGTTTTTTTAGTTCATTGAAAGAAATAACATTATGCACGTGATAATTATATAAAAAATCAATAACACTGTTTTCACAGCATAATATTAGGCTTAATTACCAGCGAATTGCATTATGATAATCATGTAATAATCATCAGCAAAATGGATTCGTGTTAAAACATTTTTAAATAGATTCGTAGAAATTCAATAACCCACTAAAAAAAAAAAAAAATCAAGAGTTATTATTGTTGTTATACTTTTCACGTTGAGCAATGAAATGTAATATGATTCCTTTTTACTTATGAGTACGCTTTTTTATTTGAAACCTCCACGAAAAAGATGCAACGCGACAGAAATCATTAATTTTTTTTTTTTTTAGTTCATTGAAGAAATAATGTTATGCACGTGATAATGATTCTGAGAATCAATAACGCTAAGAGTTTTTACAGCATTACATTAGGCTTAATTGCGATGGATTGTATTATAATTGTTATATAATGATCATCAGTAAAACGCGTTAGGCTGTCTTCGCCAAACGTCGAAGAGCTTGATCGAAGCTTCGAGGACATTTATTTCTGGGGAAAATTGTTTTATAAGTTTGCGACGTTGCAACACATATATCTATTTATGAAGCAGTATTCTTAAAATTTAGGACTATTCCAAAAATACGATTCTAATTTCGAGTCCTTTTCTTTGACATCACGCGAAAAGACAGCCCTACAACATTCAATGAACGCTATGATATAGCTATACAACAGACTAGCGACGAAGGTCTGCGCAATTATGAAAAACCAATAACGAAAACGATATCAAAACAAAACCGAATCGAATAGAGAAAACATTAGTACTAGTAACAATACTCCCAGAGCGACATCAATTTGCTGCTCTAAAACCTACAAAAGCAAAATCATTAAAACATGCTGGAAATAATTGGTAATCGCGAGACATTCGAATAATGAAAGGGTAAATGCAGTGAAAAATAAAACAAAATAAACATCTCTTTCCGGAATTATTTAATTCCTGAAAATTGTTTTTCACTTCAGTTTCTTCCGTCTATTATAATGATTTCCCGACTCCATTAGCACGATCGTGCGTTGACTCCAGTTCTGCAGGATGCAGTCATGTCGCCCCACCTCAGAAAGCGCTAAAAAAGCGTTCACATGAATACAGCAGCAATTACAGCTCTCTAATGGCGTCACATTTTCTCGATATTGTTGAATGGAATTGGATGATTCATTATTACATGATCGAAGAGGTGATTAAGCAACTACAGGATATAAGTGCGAAGGATACAAAATAGAATTTAAGGATGAAGGTGAAATAAGGCGATGAACAATCCGATAAAATGATGAATACCAAAAACGTAATTTGACGGTTTTTGTAAGATAATGATGGTTTAATTCTGTGGGTAAATGAATCTGAAAATAACGACACAGTACTTTCTCGATAATCCGGCACATATCAGACAAGAAAATCGCCGAATTACTGGAAAATCACATATTAAAATCACTAATCACTCATTGAAACAGCAAAAATAATTTGTTATTTTATAAAATCGAATGCAATACACGCAAATAAAGCGTCAAACACACGAAATAACTCAAACCACAAAAAGTGTATTGTTTTGTATTGATAGCATACATTATTCCAATGAAGTAGAAGGCATAAAATAATTTTCAGTGTCTCGTCAGCTAGCGCAAAATGGCTGGATATGGCCGGAAAGGTTAAGTGCGGATTATAGAGGGAGAAAAAAATTTAAAGGTGCTTTGAAATACAATACTTATGCATGAAAACATGTAAATAGAAAATAGATGCATTTGATACATAAAATCTATGAGGCATTACTCAATGAAGACATTTCAACTGAAAATGATATGTGATAAAATTGCTAATAATAAATCTACTTTCATTGAAAGGGGGGGGGGAGAATATTTAAAAAGTAAACTTCATAGACTAATACGCTGGCAAAAATTTTCCTGAATGAATTATAAAACACTTAATCCAATCGTTACAGCTGGCAGTACGGACGGCAAAATTATAAAAGAACCAAGTATTTAAATGTTGAATGGATGAAACACAATTTGCTGAGATGTTTTCAGTAAAATGATTCTTTGATGAAACTCATTATCTCTTTTACTCTCTTCTCTCTATGATTAAAAAAACTTTATTAACACAGTAACACTCACAATTTCTTTTATCATCAAGAGATATAAATTTCTTATATTGAACACGAACACGTAATAATAATAATAAAAAAAAAACGATTTTTAAAACGATATATAAAAACTCAAAATGAAAATCGTGAAGGAAAAATAACGAATTTTCGAAGTCAACATTAGTTTGAGTGCGTGTATTAATAAGTTTTACATTCCCCCCTCCCCTCCCCCCAAAAAAAATTACTCAACAGTAACACTACCAATAAAACAAATACTTCCGAAATACATATTAAATCTCTTTTCTGAGATACAACCTATGAAATGTATTAAACTAAATCTTAATTATCACTTGGTTTTTCTGTTTTGAATCCGTAATTAAGACTGAGTTGTAAAACTGACATGTAAATTGAATTGACTCGTAAAATTGATACTTAGAAATATTCGATATAGTTTATGAACAAATGTATTTTTTTTTTTTTTTTTTTTGAAAATTTAATTTACATTTTAAAATTTTGATGTTTTGATCAATTGTTTTATCAATATTGGATCAGGAAGAAAACTCGAGGTTATTGGCGACGGACCTCGTAATTTGACTTAGGTCAAGTGACGAGGATGACACTTGAACTGGTTGCTTGCTCTCCAAAACTTCCGCACCACACAAATGTAAGACTTGGTACATCGACTAGATTTAAAGGGCATCAGCTCCGCTACACTGCGACTTTTTAATTACATCAGGACTCGGACTCACGACTCGACGAAAATAACGGCGGTCGCGAGTATACGACCTTGACTACTAATCTATCGCGGCTACCATTGCAGTTTCATGACTAATGATAGCAACATTTTTTTGCAACATATGTTTCCTTTTAAATAGAAATCACAAATTGTTTAACAAATTATTACAAAAAATAGTTTCTGAACGCTTTAATCATACTCCAGAAAACATTGCCTCTAACTGTTTTAATATTTAGAAATATCAGAAAAAAGCTTTCATTGAGATTCAAAATAATGAAAAAAAATTTCGCATTTAAAAATCGGAAAACATGTTTTTCAAGATCAGATATAATTCTTTCTGGTACCATGAGTGATTTCTTACGGAAAGGAGTTTTTCATTTTTAGTTATGAAAATAATGTCACACCCAAGGGTGGGTAATAAATGCTGTTAAAAGAACAATCCACGTGCCAATACATGTTTTTAAGACACTCATTTCTTTAATTTCTATTGCATTTTACTGAAAAAGTTTTATTTTTGAAGAAGACAAAAGCATTAATTTTATAGTTTATTTATTCGTCTTTAATAACAATTTTTAATTTTTACATTTACAAGAAACGCAAAATAAATTATCAATTGTAAAGTTGAAATTTCATAAAAAAATTAAATTTCACCCCCAAGGCATTATATTGAACTTCATTAAAACGCAATACAAAAAATTAAACCCGATAAAAGAATGCATTTTTTTTTAATATTTTAGAGCCTCTTTTATATAAAAATTGAACCAAATTTATTGATACAAACATTTTCAAAAGCGGATCAACATGTTTATATAATATTTATTTAAACTTACTGTTAGAATATAATATTTCTGAGAAAGGTGATCCTTTAAAATTATCATGTTGAACAGTCAATTTTGATAGCCTGTATGTTTTTTACGTCTGATTTTATTAACAAGCGCGAGATATTGAAACATGTTTATGTAAAAAAGTTTTTTTCTACTGCTGATTTTTTTTTTTTTTTTTTTTTTTTACACATATCTTCTCTGAATTCATTAAAGATTTAAAGACAGTGCACTGAAACTGGAGGGTAAAAAAAGAGGTCTTGCAAAACAAAATTCAAGAGGAGAATATTAAAATTATAAAATAACAACAATATAACAGTTTTAATTCCATTAATATATGAAAAAAATTAAAGTACTGCATCATGAATATTTAACATTTGCATAAACACAAATTAAGTGCGACAAAAATTTTAATCCAAAAAGTAATAAACAAGGCGTTCTGCTTCTGAAAAATCAGCGTTAAAGTTATGCTGAATCTTCATAACATATTCATCCTGTATGATATTCTTATGAGTGGCTGACAATTTTTTTCTTCTTTCCTCCTTTATCTTGTGTCTTTTGAAAAAACAATTTATTATCATTGATCCTATCCAGCACTTATTTCCCTAAAAACTATTTCGTATAAAGTAAATAGTAATTTACTTTTATTCTTGTTAGTATTTACTAAATAAGAATGTTTATAAAACTTAAAATTGTGTTTTCATGCGTAATTTAGAACTATAAATTAAAAACAGCATAATTTAAGTTTAAACTAAATTTATAGATCATATATATTACAGCAAACATAATTTAATTTTCACAAATGACCAATAATATAAAGAGAAAAAAAACTTAGAATTCCAAAAGTGTGTATTACTCTCTCTCTCTTTTAGTCTTCATTAAGTCTTATTTTATGACGTTTATAAGAACCAAATTCAACTTGTAGAAATATAAACTACATTAAAAGCATCAGTCACATTCATTTTAAATATTTGAACAATATTGAACAATGCGCTAAAAATCGATTAATAACAACAAAACATTCAACTGAAAAGTTCAAAATAAATATGAAAATTTTAGAAGTACATTTAATAATTTTTTTGTAAATAACATGAGAATGTTTTTAGAATAATTGAAAACTGTTGCGCTCTTAAAAATAGTGCAATTCATGTACGGGAAAGAATTATAAACATATAGCGCGATTACATTCTCACAATACTATGCATTCTCAAACACGATCTAAAAGAATATCTGCACATGGCAATAAACCCAGTATAGAATATGGTATTAAAAATAAAAATTGATCTTATGCATATCAAGTGCCAAGCCTAAAAGCATTTTAAAGTTTTGATGAGTTGTGATTAATACCCTGAAGAGAATAATACACAAAACCAATCAATCATTGTGAGCAAGTTATTTTTTAATTTAATAAAAATAGTTCTTTATGGAACATATATACATAAAAAATTGCATGTCAGAAAAGAATGAAAAGGGTGTGGTCCGATATTCGATGATGAATATTATTAACTTTGATAACTTGTGCCTCAAATGAAGCGCACGGTTAGAAAGGAAAAGATGAAAATATATTTAAACACACACAAATTTTTTTTTAAACTTCTTTTCATAAGATATTGGGAAGCACATGATAAGCAATTATTTTTGATGATAACTATCAAGACGAACTGAATGTTGTTTTAAGTTTTAAAAATAACACATCAGTCGGACATACAAATTTAAATATCACAATATCATTCCGCATAACATAGAACATGAAACTTTGCACCAGTTTTTTTTACTAAAAAATTCGTTTCTAGATATTTAAGACATCTTTCCATTGTTATAGTAAAAAAAGGAAATTGTTTTCAAAAACTTTAATGTTAAGTTCAAGAAGTAAAAATAAACATACGTAATGCAAATACAATATTGTTCTTACTTGACAAACTATGCCAAACCAATTTTGAAAAGATATGAATTCATTCGCAATGACACGAAAAAAATACTTTTCTTTCGAGGAAAAACTGGTTTATATGAGTAAATCGGCACACAAAAAAAGTTTTTTTAGCTATTATCAGAATAATATCGTACGTAATCACGAAGATTTTTTTAATTCATTACAAAAACCGAGAAATAAGTTCAATTATTTCGATGTGAGGAAAATGATAAAATAAAAATCTGACATAACTTTTAATGGGAAAAAAGTAATAAAATGAATAAAATAACAAATGGAAGAGCGAATTTATTATTGGAAATATTCGATTGCTTTATGAATCCATAACATTTATCAAGATATTTTTTTTTCATTCTTCATCTTAAATAAAAAACAATTCATGAAATGATCGCGAAAAAACATAATATATGTAATAGTTTGCAGCAGAATATAATGCTACTTATTATTAAGAGTTAATAGTTTTTTTTCTAAAACAACGTTAAAATCTTAACAAGATCTTTTTTTTTTTTTGCATTGATTGCATAATCAAATTCAATGTTTTTCAAAAAACAATATCAATAAAGAAAAACAAACGGGATTGAATAAACTTACTCAGCTAAAATTGTTATTCGAAATACATGAAAACCATTAAAGATTTCACTGATTTCATTTGTCTACTTTACATATTTTAATTAATAAAATAGTACAGCATTTAATTTTCTTAATCCAAAGCATTTTATAAAATATTCCAATGAAGAGTAATAAATATAAATGCATACATATACACACCGCAAAAAAAATATCACTTGCAGTTTCACCTTCACATGCAAAATAAATATTTCTGATATTTCAATTTACAAACATTTCGTCGGTATTTTTAATGTTAGAAAATATACGTCTCTCATTTTTTAATGAAAATTTTAATAATCATCATTACTTGTACTACGATGCAAAAATAATGAAATGAACCTTTTTAAATCCAAAATGAATACATATTTGAAAAAGTAAAAGAATACATATTTAAAAAATATTAAAAATACATATCACAAGAAAAATTGTCTTTAAATTATTTTACTTTTCTTTCTCTTTTATATCTATATATTTCTCTAAGTAAATCTCAAAACAAATGCAAATAAAAAAAAATGCTCATTTTTATAACTCTTGTCTTCTGTTAGATAAGAGATTATTTTACATAATTCATTTTAAAATACCTCAAATCAAGCCCAAGTAAAAAAAAAAAAGTATGCCCATTATTATAAATCTTGCTTTCTGTTACATGACAGATTATTTTACATAATTTAGTAAAATAACTGTTATTAAAAAAACAAAAACAAAAAAAATCAAAACTTACCGCTTACGATGAAGCACTTATTAAAAAAAATCAACCACAATAATCCAATCCACAGAACCATGTTTTTATTCCAAACAACAGATGTGTTCCACCTTCACAATTCTATTTCAAACCACAAATTTTCGAACATGGGTGACAGAACAGAAAACATCCAGCGTCGCTTTTTCACTACCGAACAGAACGCAGTACAGATCGTTTCGAACGCGGCGTGGAGTAACGCCGGGTTGAGAGGCGCAGCAGCACTGCTTCTTCACGATCGTTTGGCGTTTGGAAACTGTTCGCTTACCTTGGTTCCTTTTCCTCCGCGTAACCTGAAACGGGGTTGCCATGGCGACTGTTGCTTGGTCGGGACTCAAACGTGGTTTGGAGAAGGGGTGGATCGCAGTGTTTTTGGGGATGAGCACTTTTCTTTTTTGATGTGTGTGTTGTGTTTCGTATTATTTCTCTTCTCTCCTGGGCCAGATTTTCGCTCATTAATTCTGTGCGGTGTTCCTTCGCTCCACATGTATCATTTGTCTCATTATACTACTAAAGTTTGTGCTTTTTTTTTGTCTTTCCAGCATGAGCTTGTTTGAACGCGAATGCCTTAGAAGTACTTAAGTTGTTTTTTTTTCTGATATATTAAAAAAAATATTTCGAAACAGGAAATTGAAAAAAAAAAGGGGGGGGGGGGAATTGGAAGAAAAATGAAATGAAATATTATTCTCGGAAGATGACAGATTGAAAGGCATTTATGAAATTTTTATTTTCATAATTCATTTAACTTTTAGCATGATTAAAATACGATACTTTTTGAATAATCATTTCCAGTTAAAATATTGACTTGGGCTATATTCGAGGTCTATGCAATGGAATGTAACAACTCTTCTTGTTAATACGTTCATGCCTTTACGTTACTTAATTTTATTGACATGAATGTAACTTTTGTTATTAATTATTTTATGTAAATGCTTATCTGACTAAATTATATTTTTCTTTTCCAAAATGAATAGATCACATTTAATTCATCATTTCCCCCTCTAACTATATAAAATTTTTGATGTCGCGTTAAATTACTAATGCGGTGATAGGGCTATTAATGTGAATGGAATTAAATAATAATATACATTGTATTAATAAAATATATATGGAATATGAAGCAGAATGAAAGGTATAGTGAGATATTTTTATGTTTATATGAAAATTTTTAGTGTTACGATACTGAAATTAATTAATGAAATGATAATACAGTCTGTCTACACGTGGTAATCGGTTGATTTCTACTGAACCAAGGGATAAGAAGCGAGTTAAAGAATTATTTTAAATTGAGCGGAAATTTAAATAAATCAAATAGTCATTGTAGTAATGTTTTCCAAGTCCTGGAAGTCCATTCCTTTACCTTTATCAACAAGTGACGAATTCATCCATTTAAAACCATCTACAGGGAGACTAAAGTAGATTAAGACTGCAATTTCTGTTGTCTACCTTTTTCGAATTGTTCAATAACATTGAATTTTCCCCGATCGTCTGAGACTTTGTTCATTTTCACATTCTTCGATGTTATTTTTAATTATTAAGAAAATCGCATATACAAGAAATATTTTTATAACTCTTAAAATTTGTGCTAATACAAAATGTTTGAACGTACAGCTGATCTAACTTATCACGAGATCTTGAAAATAATCTACAACTAAACAAAATCCAAACCTGAAAGTTCCATTTTCCAAAAATATTATTCATGTATATAAAAGGAAGGATATTATTGTCTGCTTCTAACAGCAAGTCTTGACATCATTCAAACAAAAATGGACCTAAATTTTACAAAGAAAAAATAAAATTATAACTCTATAACGTCTAGGAGTGATTATCAAGCGATTGAGAAATAATACCATGTATAAAAGCAGATTCGTGGTTTATAACTGCTTATTAACGTGACAGAAATAAATCGCATAAAATATATTAATAAGATATTTTCGTCAAATTGTTTGAAGAAAAAATTTCTATTTTAAATCAGAACTATAAGATATTTAAAATCAAAAATTATTAAATAACTAAACATTGCTGGATGGTTATGCTTACATTTATATTAATTGGTCCTTTTGTTTCTTCCATATATCTCTCCTCTTCTACTTAACATATCAACAAAACTAAATTCGATTTCGAACGCTTCTTAGTCACATTCATTGGGAAAAAAAAATTATAATCGCCTGTAAATAACTCTTTACAAAATAGATGAACAAAGAAAGTCAAGTCTCATATCTTTATCGTGAAGATTGATTCACCAGTTTATTAATACCAAACTTAGAAAACAACACACGAGGACTATTGGCGACGGACATCAAATTGAACCTTGGTCAAAGTATACGAGAGCGACACCTAGCTGGCGCCACCTCTACTGAGCTGCCCCCACGCCACGGGAGGATTTGAGGCTTCGACCAGATTTAACGTAACAACCCCGGTTACACTTGTGATTTTCAGAGCTCAGACTCGAGCATACGTCTGCGAGGAAACAACGTCTGTCACTAGCTAGCGACCATGACCCTAGGCTACCCCGGACATATTTTATCGTGAAGGAGATTTTGTAAAATAATGATTCATTCTCCTTGTTTGCTGCAGTAACTATTATTTTAAAGAATAAAAAGTTAAAAGTGTTAACGAGCAACTACAAAACAATAAATTACAAAGGATAGTTTCTTTCATTTCTAAGGACATGAAAATGTTAATTAAATATGAATTAAGATTTTAGCAACGAAGTACACCGT
>BMAW01033529.1:49723-158552 GCA_019974015.1 Nephila pilipes | reverse complement strand
GTGTGTGTGTGTGTGTGTGTGTGTGTATCCTCCTCCTTTTGATCTTGTATTTCATGAGTAGGAAACCTGTGATTGCAATTCAACACGGAAAACATGATTTCTCTTATAAACATATGTCAAAAAACGCAATACTTGTATCATTGTAATAATTGTGAACACATCCTTTTTGTTTGTATTTCTTTTTCTTTAAAACTTAAAATTTATTAACCGTATACGAAAAAAAATAGAGAATGATAAATTTGGAAAGTATATGCTTTGTTTTGAATGGATTATTATAGATTTATCACAACAAGAAGACCCGCGGCTCTGCTTTCTCGATAAATAAGCTCAATGCATCACAAAGAGAGAGATAGAGAAAAAGAATTATTTTTGGGTTGCAACTGCTATACCTGTAATCCTGCCCCTTTGCGTATTTTCTAGAAGATTTGCTTCAGAGTGACTTGCTGTAAGGGAAGAAAAAGAGCGCTAAACAATTAAATATGATAACCTACTAAACTGAGAATTTACTTCATGTTTACCTAAACTGAGACAAAAATCCCATGCAACACAGACGAATGAAAGTTCTTCCCGTGGAGGCAGATCTGTATTGAATTTGATCTGTGGTACCTGATTCAGACTAGTCCATTTTAAATGCGATCGGACAGCGACACAAATATCTGCACTAGCATTCTAACTTAAAAGTTTCTTCCTTCGTTGAAGTAAGAAAGGTAAGATTCCCAATCGAGATACAAACTCACAATCTTCTGAATATCGGGCTTGCATCCAATACGTGGTCGTATTGAGGCCACAATATCGTACCCTGGACACACGTAGACATCTATAACTGTCTGAAGATGATTATATGTCTATTAATGCATATGAGAAAGCTGGATGCCATCCAGGATTCTGTTTAAAAATGGCGGGTTTTAAAGTTTGGATGCAGAACTAAACAATGTGGATAAACAAGAAACTGATAAGTTTTAAAAAATATTAAATTATTAGATATAAGAAATTGAAGCAATTTATTAGCATCATGAAATGGAATGAAAGTTTGGATTATGGGGACCTTTTGAGAAATTGAATCAATTATATTTATTATTTGAATCTAATTAGATTTGACTGTAAATAAAAATAATGATTTTTTGTATGGTATTGAAGTTTGTAATAATATATAATGGATATATATGTTTTTAACATCTGCAAAATTATTGAGGAATAGTATTGATATAAAGATGGCAAAGCCTCCAACACAGGCATCGGCAACCTATGGATCGTGGTACAATTCACAATAGTACTCTACAAAGTTATCAGATAAAGGTACATAAATCGCCTGTCTCTTCTCTCTGCTTATCATGCATTTTTTATCTTTTCGTTGGTTAGTCGCGTCGATATACGAGTATCCGGTGAGATTTCAGTCGAACGTAGAATTTAATTTGATGCCCATCGTATGATATTAATTACTTTTAACGTTACGACATGTTCTTAGTTTTATTGTGAAACCTTATATTTTATTTGTTGAATTATTGTGACAATGCATTTCTACATATTTAATCAAATGGCCACTAAAAAGAGAAAGCTTGATGTTCGTAGTTCTTCAAGACTCCTGGACGAACGAACATAGATTCGTACAACATAAGTATCCTACTGTATACTTGTTATGTCACACGTAATTGAAACCAATCCTAAAAGCGATTGAAAGTACAATCGTAATTGCTTATTATGTAACTGCCAAAGGTAAACTTTTCACAGGCTATAAAGGACAACATTTTTAAAAAGTGTTGAAATATTGTTCAATGATTTGCCAAATCTAGAAATCATTGAACAATATTTCCAGTAGATATACAATAGAAATATTATCCCGAATTCAAGAAATATCGGTTTCTGCGTGAACTATTGAAACACGAATAATTCAAAGGGCAGAAAATGTAACAATAAAGTAGTATTATGAATTACATGGAACTGTTACATTTGGCATTGTTCTTGTTGAAAGTACCGATGTAAATGATGCTGTGCGCCTTGCAGTAATTGCACGATATTGTGATAGAGATCGAATTTATGAAGAATTATACAGCTTAATTCTTCTGTTGGGAACAACTAAGGGACAGGATATTCTTTCTTCATTCATAAAATATTTTGAAAGTAAAAATATTTAGTGTAACTTCTGATGGCGCTCTTACAATGGTTGGCAAGAAAAATGCTTCTTGAGCATCATATTGGATATAAAGGATAACATTCTATTGCGTAATACGTTAGAAAATTTTAGTTGCAAAAATTTCATCATAGCGCCTCATTTCTGTAATAAATATTGTTATTAAAATAATTGATTTCATAATGTCTCATTCTTCATTGGCACATAGGCAAATTAAATCTGTATTAGAAAAGATGAAAAGTGAATATGTGGATCTCTCCTTATACAGCCATGTCCGATGGCTTAGTCCAGGTAATTTCTTGAATAAGTTTGTATTATGAATTAAATTTTTCTTAATAAGAAGGGACAACATTAACCCGAATTGAAAGATAAAGAATGGTGATGCAAATCGACGTTTCTGACTGATACAATTAAACATCTCAGTGAACTACACAAGGAACAAACATTGATTGAATTTTTTGAATATTGGAAAGGTGTTTGCTATAAAGTTAAATATATTTTCCCATGGTATTAATACTCGCACTTACAAATACTTCTCAAATGTTAAAACGCTTGCAAATACATCTTGGAGCAATTAAGGAGGAAATTTCGAAAAGTTACAAAAATTTTGTAGCTTGTATGCTTATGCTTTCCTTCCTAATCAAACCAGATTTAACAGACCCATTAATAATCCCATTCGATTAATCAATTTTTCAGTGGATGGAAGTTGATAATTTAGAAATGGAACTTATTAAAATAACATCTTCAGAATTTTTCAATCAAAATTTAGAGAATCACTAAAAAATCTGAAAGATAACTCTAACGATAAATCGATAGTGATTTTAAATTACTGAATGTCATTGCCGGAGAAATTTGATTGTTTGAAGAAAATTGCATGTGCTCTGCTTTCCACTTTTGGATCTACATATCTAAATGAACAAATCTTTTCTCGTATGAAACATATTTTGAGTCCACAAATAAGTTATTTAACAACTGAACATTCAGAATCATATGTCAAATTGAAAGTCACAAATTATACCCCCGATATTGCGATATTAAGTAAGTGGTGTAGGGACAAGGAGTGCATTAAAATTTTGATTTTTTTTAATCAACCATATTCAAGGAATACTTTTATTTTACGTTGTTTATTTTATTTTAATAAATATATTTTAAAGATATACAATATATGCACAATTTTAATTTCTTATTTATGTTAAAGGAATAGTTATATTTTATGTTGTTTATTTTTATGTTAATAAATATCTTAAAATGATACATAATTAATATATAAGAAAATTCTTAATCTGTATTTTTGACTTTTATTCTCTACGCATTGGCGTGGGAATCGAATTGTTTCAGATATTTCCTACTGTACGGCACCCTGAATCATATTGGCTGATTGGTTTGGCACACCACAGCTACCAGGTTGCCGCCCCCTGCTCTAACACATGAAATTTGATTTCACTCGTTAAGGAGTTCTTTGTTTCTTATACAACAGCGGGGCTTGCTTATTGTTTTAATTAAGATGTTTTAAAAAACTGATAAAATTTTAATCACTATATCGAGAGTATACATACATACATATATATGCACAAACTCTACAATATCTTTACACAAAATTGAGACTGCGATGAAGCTATGAATTTCTTATAACAATAAAAAACAATGTTAGAAGTACAAAAAATAATATATTACTATGGACTTACTTTATTCAGTTATATATATATATATATATATATATATATGATTGTAAGTCTTTGTCTCTTAAAAAAGAAAGATATGTAAAAGATATATTTTCCTGATGTAATCATAGTCTGTATTCTTTTATTGCCTTTTACTTAATTCCCTAATTGAAAATTGATAAAATGATTTTAAATAATACTTTGTACTAGCGGGCTTGGTCATTAATTAAATGAATTTTAATATATATATATATTACTGTAGCCAAATTTATGTACCACGAATATGCATAACTGTATTATTTTACTTGTTTATGGCTAGTAAAAATGTTTATAAGAAGAAAGAAATTGAAGCAAAGATTGGAGAAGAAAAAGATTGTAATTGTTATTAGGAGAGTAGAAACATTTCATAATGATCTCTCAAGCACGCTACATTTTTTTTTTTTTTATTTAAATGGATTAAAAAGAATGTATTTTGAAATCTATCAACATTTCCAAAACATTATGCTGTAATCACATTCCCTGATACTAGTGGAAAAACTCATTATTATTTCATTTTTATGTAACATCTACTTAAGCTATACTCTGAAAAAAATTGAATTAAAGTTCAGATTCAATCCAATAAGGGTTTAAATCAATGAACACATTCTTTGAATCCTTTTTTTTAAAAAAAAAAGCATTGGACAACCCTTCTCCGACAAGTGCCCAACCCTTACGGAGGATCGATTTGTTCATTCGACAAACGCACTCGGAACAACATGAAAGCAGGTGAACCTTATAGCAGCAG
Source organism: Nephila pilipes (assembly GCA_019974015.1). NCBI lineage: Eukaryota > Metazoa > Arthropoda > Arachnida > Araneae > Nephilidae > Nephila > Nephila pilipes. The sequence continues at coordinate 153,979 of BMAW01033529.1, read as the reverse complement.
GTGTTGTCCAAAATTCGAAACTATCTCCACTCCCACTTGTAACCGGGTGATGACGATTTCGTGTAAGTTGTCAGAATTTATTCCAAACTCCATAAAATGCCCCCTAGCGTGAATTGGCAGATGGTACAGCAGACCATCTATCATCGGTGCCATCTTTTGTAGCAATCCGGAACCATTTGTTACAGGCCTTGTGTCGTTGCCGTCCGGTTTTGGATTCTGTTCGGCATGTATGTATTAAAGGGGAGAAGGGCTATTCGACCGTGAGAAGTATTGCTTTTCACAAACAGCCAAGTTTTAGTTCGATATGAATGAAGTGGTTGGTGAAGTGAATTTGTACTTGCTTTCCATTCACTACAAGACTGTGTTGGCCACGGAGTGAAGTTGGTAGAAATAGTACTGAAAAATTCCATTTATGGATTTCCATTGAATTAAAGATAAATATTGATTTTAAAGCCGTTTACGATTCTCGTTCAGATAAGTGTGGTTTTCCCATGTAATTTTATTTATTCCCATAAATTTAAATCCATTTTATTATTGTTATTATCGATTCAAATTCAAGGATGTATGTATTTCTAGCAGGTTTCAAACAGAATTTTGAAGATTTAAAAAGTTTGATATTTGCATTTGCATACTTTGCGAATCCATTTATTTGTGATATTATTGAGACGCGAGGGAGCTTAATTTCTGAAATAATATTTGTTGAAAAAATATCCGGGGAATCGGAGTTATTGGTGATGTAAGAGTATCAGCCATTGGTTGGATAACTGGTTAGTTGTAAAAATTTCTGATATTGAATCTTCTTGGAATATATTATGTCAAAGTCAAGGTAAAATCCTTCCATTTAATCAAATAAAACAGTTTAAAAATATCATCAACATATTATATTCAGAATATAGTATTTTAATATAATTATATATTTATAGAGTAAAACCAATGCCATTTAAAAAGTGAAAAGATCTTTGGTTGTAGTGGTGGAGGGGAGGGGTCTACAACCAAGTCAATTAAAGGTAGTGTATAATATTTAAAATGTACGAAGTTAAAAGCAGAGCATTCAGTCAAGATGTGTTTAACAGTCAGGGGACAAACAAAATGATTGCATTTAGGGAGAATGTCTCCCAACAAAAAGTACTTATGTGTAATTCTTGTGTGATCGATACGTGGACGAGTTAAAATGCGTTTTATCTTCTGCAAGGCAATAATTTCCATCAGGAAATTATGTGTTTTGCATGATGTAATTCATTATCTAATTTAAGATTCTATTGAACCTGCCAGAGTTCTTGAAAAAATGATTTAATGTATTTTAAAATATTGCAGTATGCAATGTTGGAAGATATGGCACTAGATGCAGATTTAGCTGCTTTATTTACTATCTCCTTGTCCTTGATATGCCTGCGGGCAGTTTTCTAACAAAAATCAGATCGATATTGTCTGATTTTAAGATGAATTTTTTAATGTGTCAATGATTAATGAGAGATGAGAACTTTTTGAATGGATTAAAGATCCCAACGTACCCATGTTATCCGCGAAGACAATAAAATTTTCATTGAGTTGATTTGAGACACTTCCTAACGTCAGCCACTGCAAATGAAGTGTAATTCTACTTTTATAATGATTTTTGGGAATTCATGCTAGATTTAAAACATCCGCAATAATAGACAGCTGTTTGCCGTTTTATTTCAATTTTCGGTTCTACAAATTGCTATGAATCTTTGTAATCCACAATACAGTTTGTGAAATCAAAATATCGTCCACATTTGATTAATTATTATCTCTTGTTGGGAATAAATCTCAAAAAGTTCTTCAAAAAGTCTTCATTAAATGATATACATTTTTATCATTAAAATTTTGAAATAATAATTTCATATTTTCTCTCTCTTAATTATATACGTTCTTATGTATGAGTACTTTACATAGGGTAGAATATTTAATTACATTAATTAAATTAAATTAAATTAAATTTGAATTTTTAAATTTATGGTATTAATAAATAAACTATATGGTATTAATATTTATAATATATGAAAACCCAGAATACATCTTTCATGTGCCTCCCCGCTGGAATAGAGTATGAGATAAATTCAATGGGAGAAGAGAGAGTGGTCATGATTGAAGCAATTCGAGTGGCAGAATGCCATAATGTAAGAACAGAAATGCATGTGTCTTGTTAGAAAATTAATTTTTTTCTGTTGGTCTATCTTCTATTTTTTCTCTTCACTAATTTTGGACGATTTTTTATAAAGTGAATTGCATAAAGTAAAAATTCGACCCAACCAAATGAAACGTGATTAATGCAAATTTTCGAACAACGCACACGAATCAAGGATCTCAAGGAGTTAGAGCCAAGGAAAACGCTCAAATTATTTGGCATCGCTAGTTAACTCACCCGGACTCGATTATGCTGGTAAGATTGATCTTTAATATTGACGTTGGACTGGATTACAAACGCTTTGAGGTAGATTAGACAAAGAGAAAGAGAATACTCATGATCTAAGAAATATCAATAAACTGAACTTAGTTATCATCTGTTTTACTCTTCATTTGATTTTGTGTAATTTTGTCATTACTTATAATGGTCATTTGGTCAGACTCATAACGGACAATGAATTAAATGGTAATCAACGGGTGCTACAATTTCTCAAAATAAGAAAAGTTGAATTTATGTAAATAAAGGTACACAAATCAATATCATTCCTTATTCAATAGTAATTCCATAAATTTTGCTTTACTTAAGATGAATATAAACTCTTTTTAATTTAGAAATGTAATGTTAAAAGTTTTCAACTAAAATTAGATCCGGGGTAGCCAAAAGGTCATATTTTCAAACTTTTGACCTTAAAGCCTCCAAATAGTCTGAAAATAATGTTTAAAATATTAAACGAGCTTATAAAGGGCAGGATGAAATATCGACCGTTTCATAATTTTCTTTTTTAAAAGTCACTTAATAAGAAGTACCTTAGAGTTCAGCTTGCAAGCGAAAATGGTTTTAGAGCTGGACTAGAAAATCATACTTCTTTGAAAAAAATTCGAGCTGTGAAATTAATAATTACGATGTCACACAAAACATTTACAATAAATCTCTTGGTTCAATGAAGTACTAAATAATTAATTTTACAACAAAAAATATGAGCCATAACTTCATATAACTGAAAAGCCCTGGCTTGGAGAGTATTAGCTCCATAATGCTAAATAAGCATTAAGATTAGTTTGTTCAGTAATCACATTTCTAATATACATAAAATTATGATTAATGTTTTGAACATAATTCTATTAAGCAATTAACAGCACAAAAGGCAATAATGTTCAGCATCGTTGAATAAGTAATGAGCAATATAAACTAATTAACAGTACCCGCAGATGCTAAATACTCTCCGAGGTGGTCCATTAAGCCCCTAAAGCGTCCATCCCTCCTTTCTGGTCGTTTACACTCCTAAACAATAAAAAAGACACCCTTTTGTGATACATGCCATTATCGTCTGCTATCTTTCGAGGGGAGATGGGCCATGTGGTCTTCATTAGCAACTCATAAAGAGCTTGGTTCTGTAAGCTAGATGAGAGGTCTGGATACTGCAAGAATGGGAAACGCAGAGCTCTGTGGTAACGAAGCCCTTATTGTTGTATTCATTATATTCGAGGAATTGCGTGCGAGAAGGGGGTGGAAAAAGTATTATCGTGGTGAATCTACTCTGTGGGACAATAATGACTAAAGAAAGTTCCATTTTAATCTTTTAGACCACGGATTAATTTTCCTCGAATATGATAATAAGACACTCTGTTTTGACAACTGTTTCATGTATTGGAAATATAAAGGCTAATGAAATTGAATTTTTTTTTGTTAAGTCTTGTCAAGTATTTAAGTAGACACAGTTTCCTAAAAACCACCTAAATATCGAAAAAAATGTAATACTTTATTTTAATTTTATGACTTTTCTAAATATATGGGCAAGATTTCATAATTCTGACTACATTATTTGGAGAGTTATTTAAATATTCTGAACCAGTATGCCAAATCATTTCAATGACATTTAACTGCTTTTTCGTAACATTTCATTTTTTTTATGACTGTCGTGTACATAACATATTAAAGCTTTTTTGTAATCATTATAACAGTTTGAAAATTTCTGCTTGTTTTGCTTGATATGTTTTATAAATCTGCCCACGGAATAAGGACTTAGATAAACAGTTTGTAAATTAATAAAAGTACAACTGAAACATGCACAAAATTGTGAGAAACACTTCTAAAAAACTGAGCAAAAAAAAAGGCTTAATTTTTTTAAAATTGGTATAAATAGTAGGGATTTTAAAAGTTTTTAATATTTTGAAAAAATCAAAACTTTAAATTATTGTTTCTTTAAAAATAAGTTCTTCCTCCAGAAATGTATATTTTATATGTATTCAAATATGGTGAGTAAAAACTTTTCCTTATAAATATTTAATTTAAAAACGTTTTTCACAGGTTACCTTAACAAGACAGTGACGTCCTCTTATTACCTGTCTCATCCGTCATCTTAAATGTTACTGTAATCATAAAATTTAAATGTAAATTTAAATCCAAGCTGAAAGTAATTAAAATAGTCAATTATGTTTCAAAATATGGCTAATTAATCCTGAAAATAAGAAGAATGTTCTCTAACAGTCCTACGTCTCGATCCGCGAGAACAAAAAACTTCTATAACACATCAAGGAATACGCCTACCGGATTATGATGCGAGTACATTTTCCAAACATTCAATCAACCAGACAGCGTTCAGTTGCAGTCTTAACAAATCACACAGACTCGCACTCTTTCTATTTCCTTTATATCCTCAATTAAAAACTTTGTTGCTTTCATACGAATTAGTTATATCTTTTCACTCCTCTTATAAAATTTACTTAATTTGCCTAATCACGCTTCATTTTATAGAAAAAATGCTGTAAACTTAAATATAATGTCAGAAAGAAAACCCTGATGTTAGTTAAAGGTCCTTTTGCGATTATCCCATCTTACAAGACTTCTGAATTTGAAACACTTGCCCATCCATTTCTTTAAATTTGTCGAGGCCCAAAATCCTCCCATTGGCATGGTGTGGAATTAGGAGAGGGGCGTGTCAGCTTAGGTATCGTTCTCGTCACTTTACCGAGGTTCAAAATTACGAGGTCCGTCACCAATAGCTCTCGAATTACTTCTAGAGCGAAGTTAATAAAACCAAATAGAATCCATCAGTTGCTTTATTGAGGTGAAAAATTTTAGTATGGACATCAGTCTTAGAAATGTTTGCACACTTCTGGCCATTAAAATTTCAACACCAGGAAGGAATGATCTGACGAACGTCAAAATCACATAAAAAAAAAAGATGCTGGGATGTGCAAATGATCGGTATTTCAGCGCCTTTAGACGACACAGGAAGGAGAAACGACATCTGAAGCACTGCATGAAAGAAAAGTTGTGTAGTGGATTTCTCATTCGGAAAGCGCTTTGTAAAGTCGAAGTTTGCTCAGAATATCGTGTTATGCCTCGAATAAGAAGAAATGCTTTCCAGCAAGTGTCGGAGTTCGATAGAGGCTAGATCGCTGCTTATCGAGAGTGTGGATTATCGTTCCGTGATATTGTGCGTAACACTAGTCGAAATCTAGCCACTTCCATGCGAATATGGAATCAATGGGTTGCTGAAGGTCATACTGAATGGCATGTAGGGTCTCCTCACCCTCTCATGACTAACGTTTGAGAGGAGAAACATTTTAGAAGGTCGAACCAGCAAAACCGTATAACCACATTACGGACCATTAGCCAGGAAATTGGAATGTTTTCAGCACCCTCAGTATGTGCTCGTACAGTGCGACGACGTTTGCAGCAGCATGGGCTGTCAGCACTGTGACCATTACTTCGGCTTCCCGTGATAATGCGGTATAGAGGGAGACGGCGATTGTGGTGCGCTGAACAACAAGGCTGGATACAGGAGAGGCACAGTGTCGTTTTCTTAGACGAGTCCCTGTTCCGTGTACAGTATTCTGATAGTCGTATGAGTGTCTGGAGGCTCCAAGGAGACCTTTCGTCACCTGCTTGCATTCGCTATCGAAATAGTGGCCTTGCACCTGATGTGATGGTTTGGGCAGCCATTGGGTACACGGCACGCACATCTCTAGCTCGGATTTGAACGCATATCGGTACATTTTTGACATCTTACGTCCAGTAGTTGCGCTTTATCTTCGATACCTGGCTAACGCCATCTTCTTACAAGATAATGTAAGACCGCATGTTGCACGACGTGCTCTGACCTCCTCGATATCCAGGGTATTCGATTATTAGTCTGGCCTTCATGGTCTCCAGATCAGTCAGTCGTTGAAAACATCTGGTCCTGGGTTGCTGAAAGACTGGCCCGCCACACTTTTCCAGCTAATACGGTTGATGAAGTGTGGCATAGACTTAAGACAGCATGGAATGAGTAGACCGTTTCTATCATCCAAGCCCAGTTCGATTCCATGCCTAACAGAGTAAAGGTTGTTTTAGCATCCAGGGGTGATAGCTGTTTCTATTAATTTCGCACCCCTGTGAACCCCAAACCGCTTCAAATTTAATCATTTTGTCTTCATGCCATACTGTTTACGTACAATAATTATCTTTTTTGAACATCCTTTCCTTCATGGTGTTGCAAATTGAATGGTTAACAGTGTATGTTAGTGCAAATAACATAAAAAATATGCAACTTTAATGATGCACTAATGGATTAATTTTCTTATTTAGTTTAGCTTCTTAATTGTATTAGCAGTTTTAGTTATGAGAGGTGGATACGGTACTCTAGATGTTTTTGTTGAATGTTTCAGAGATATTAAGGTAGATCTTGCAAATGAAACTAACAAACTCAAGTGCATTTGGGTTAAATATAATGATAAGCAGAAAGTCTAAATTTAAATATATAGTAACTCAGCATTAACTTTACCAAAGTATTCTGAGATAAGAGATAAATAAACATAAAAGTATTTTTACTTTGATACTAACATACATGTAAATGAAAAGATGATTTGAGAGAGAATTAAAATTCGTAAAACATTAAAATTTATTTGCTTTTTTTGTCTGAAATTACCGGTTTAAAGAGCAACACTTTATTAAATTTGCAAATAATGAAGTAAGATGTACGTAAGAATTTTCTACAATTAAAATAATTATAGACTAATAAAATAATTTAATTATAAATAATTGTTATTCATTACAATTAAAACAATAATATTTGAATATTGTAATGAATGTTGAAATCGGTAAGAATTAAAAAAAACTTAACCTTTTAGAAAAATCTGCTCTTCATACAAATAAATTTCGCTACAATTTTGCACCGTTACCTTTTTTAATATCCGAATGTTTTCATCAAAATTGTAGCTCAAAATTAAAATTAGCAATAAATTATAACGTACTTCATCAAAAGGTGTCGATTTAAAGGAAAACAAAATTTGCTTTAAAAATATTTTTTGCTCCATATATTTTGTTCATGTTAAAAAAATATAAGAAAAAATTATTTTTAATCAAGCTTTTATTTAGATAACTGAAAGGCTTAAAAGAAATTTTTTAAACGTAAAATAATATAAAATTTATAAGATCTTGAGGCGCTTAACAAAGATACTAAATGAGCTACCGAAAAATTAAATACCATATAACTATTTTCTTACGTAGGAGATCAAAAGAAATATTAACACCTCAAATATTTTATAAAATATATATTTTTTTACATTAAAAAAATTGTACCCATTACTTCATTTTTAAATAAAAACTTGATTTTAAAAAATGTTTTTATCTATTTTTATTTAATTATTTTTAGTTTAGAAATTTAAGAGTATAAAGCAATTACATGAGATATAATTGTGGGTAAAATTTCAACTCAATTGGACATTGTTAAGTGCAAGCCTCTCTTCCCCAAATTCGTCACTGCCTGAGTTTTGTACTGTCATCGGAGTTTTATGTGTAAGCAAAATTTCAGCTCGAGCGAATGATGGATCGAGTACAAATTTTGAACTGGAAAGACATGCCTGTGGGCATAACAAGTTAAATAAAGCTTGTGAATACAGAGATATGGTATAAATGTTTTAGAATGAAATAGAAAATAATTTTTCATTCTCCCTTCAATAAATCTAATACATTATTAAATGGACAAAATTATACATCTAAGATATTTTCTTCCAATATGTTTGAAATGTTTTTCAAAATTTATAGATATAATAAGCAATTGTATAAAATGTAGCGGAGATGTACATTTTTCAAAATGTCAACTAGAAAAACAACACTGTTACTTCTACCCAAAGATGAAAGATCAGCTCGCTGTTTCCTTATTCAAGACGAGCACATTTGCTTCAAAGCAACACAAAGTCAAATCAATTCAAAACATATCGAAACTCGTTTCTTCAATTGCCTCAAAAACTCTTTTTATCAAATGGACAAAACGTACGCAATGGGAAACAAATCGCGCAATGACAAATGCATATCTCGCTCCATTTATCAAATTTACTTAGTTTTCTTGCCGCCGCCGATGATACAAAAGATAACTTTGGGCTGAAAGACGCCGGTTTGACACACAAGCGCATGTTCCGGCGCTCGATACAAATGCGTTTTTTGCTCCGAAATGGTCAGTTGCGTCCTTTATCTCGTCCGTGGCAGGTACATTTTTCATGTTTTCTTCAGAGATAGGAGGCCTTTTGTTTCTTATTGTTTCTTTGTTGTTTTGTTGGCGAGCGATGAACTATGGATTCGGGCTTATCGAAAACGAGAGGTCGCGTGTTGGAATCACGGTTTCGTATTTTTAGGTCTGGTTTTCTTTTTTTTTTTTTTTTCTTTCAACGAATTTGTGTGGTGTCATTAAAACGAAGGTGTGGAGACGCTATCAATTGAGGAAGTGTATCCGGGTATTTTTCTGAGATATGCTGATTTTAACTACATGGGTGGAAGTATGAAACCTTTCCATACAAGGGCAGGAGTTCATGTGTCAATGTTAACATGCTGGTAACAAGCCTATATTATTTTAGAAAGGTCTCGTTAACTTTTCATTGGGAAAAAGATTCGTTTCACTGTATCATTTCGGTTCTTTATCTAGACGTAAGAAACGTTTTGAAAACAAGATTTTGTTTTAAATGTTGAAAAAAAAAAGGTTCTGGGAAAATAATAATAAGATTATCTTCACTCGATTATAATATCAAGTAAGAGAAAGTTCGAGTTTGTGACGCGAGTTCAACCCGGCTACAATGCGTCAAATCACGAGTAACTGTGATATAGATGTAGTTTTGGTTAGGTTTTATTAACGTGAACACGAGGCTTTTCGCAACACGAGGCTATATGCGACGGACCTCGTAATTTTGAACCTCGGTCAAGTGACGAGGATGACACCTGAGCTGTCCCCTCCCTCTCCTAACTTCCACACCACGCCATCGATTTGGAAAGGAAAAAAAGATCAAAAAACGGTTTTAAAAAGGAGGATCAAAATTGAAAAGAATCGCTGGGTATTCCGAGGGCGCGTTACACATGTTTATCAAAAACTGTAAAACCTATGGGAAAGAAAAAGAGATTACTATTGTAAAGTACCTCGGGATCATGATTCCTGAACTTATGTAAAGAAAGTAAATCCTTGAGGAGCATAGTAATATCAAAGAGCTCGTCCTAAAGTCGTAACATTCTATTCCGATAGAAAAACATCTTTATCTAATGTACGAAGAGTAAGACATCGTTTAGAGCTTTATCAATCAATCCTCCTTCGATATTACACGTTTTTTCCGTTTTGTTAAATTTCACTTTGTATTTATTTATTTTGCCGTGTACCTCACGAGTTTTATAATAATTAGTTTATTACTTGAATCCACATTTATAAGATTTAAAAGAGGAGAAATCGGAATGGTGTATGCATATATGTAAAGCAATTTGGTAATACTACACATTTTTTGGTGAAAACACGCTCTAAAGAGCGTGTTTTTAAATTCCTACTATTAGCTCACACTCTCCCTATATATATATATATATATATCTTGTTCAAATTTTCAATCTTTAATAAAATACTTTTTATTCATCCACTCAAGTTTAAATACATTTTTTAAAACTTGTAGTGGATGAGACTTGATGTTCATACAGTTTTTTCGAATATTAATTCATTTAATTAAATTTAATTGGTGAAAATGCAGTTTAGCCCAACCACTTGGTACGATTTCAAAAATTGTCAACTTGGCGATTTTTTTTGGCTGAACTTTAAGTCCCCGAAGAGGACTAGGGTAGTCACATTTCGCAGAATACCGCCAAATACTTCCTGTCGCCAAGGGTGGTTGGGCTAAATTGCATTCCAACCATTAAATTTACCGGATGAATTAAGAAACAAGTCAATGCTTCTACTACGTCATTTGTCTTGCAATGGCAAAGTTGGTAGAGCGTCGGCGTAGAATCTTCTTGCCTTCGGATAGAATCTCGTCGAAGCATAGTTTTTTATTTGATTTTCAAATAATTAATTTTAGTTTTATATGGGAGAAAAAAAATTTCTCTTATAAAAGATATTTAGCAAGATATAAATTTAGGAATAAATACCGTCAGTGACGAAGCGTGTAGATTACTGAAAAAAATTTCTTTTGCCACTTAATATTGTGATTCTGTCGTGTGCATATACATATTTATATTAATTGTAAAAAGTAACTAAAATAAAAAATTTCTTTGTTGATCTAAGTAGGAATTGACTTAATTGTTTTTTTTATATTACTTGTTTTGTATGATACATAATATTTAGAATGTAGTGCACTGTGCAGGATAGCATCAAGTTTTAATTATTACTTAGAACTAATCGAAATATCTGAATAAAACTTTTTACGTATATTAACTGATCCTTATGTACATACTGTTGTTAATTACAGTTATTCATGTTGGTTCATTTTGTTGCAAGAAGCCGTAGATTGAGGTAACCCGCAATAACGTAAAGTTTTTATTTCCAAAAAAAAAAAAAAAAAAAAAAAAAAATTGAGAAAGCAACTTAATTTTTATTTATCATTCTTCATATTTCACTGTATAGTCATCCCCAGTTATGAATTCCTTCCGGCGTTTCTTAAGCTTTCGAAGGCCGTTTTTTTAAACGTGGTAGATTGAACTACAATATATCATCTCCTTACAGCGGGGTTCTTCAATCTATGTCATCTTGAAATCAACATTAACACACACAATTTACATTATGTACATAAGGTTCAATAAATATGCAGAATACATTTGATCCGGATATCTTTCGGTTATTTCTTAGTAATAATTAAAACCTTACGAAAGTCGTTCGTATGTACATAATATGTTAAACATACGTACTTGCACGTGTTTACTTAAAAAATTATTTACGTATACCAAGAAAGAACTACCCCAAGCTATAGGCTTCTTGAATTATAAACATTGCCAAGTACTTTGTAAATTAAGTAAGGTGGAAGCGATGGTAGCTTTATCTGTTTTGGCCACAATTGCGGGGGAAAATCACTTTCTTGTTTATCAAACATCTTCCACAAAATCTAATGATTAGGTAAAAAAAAAAAGCCAAAAACCATTACAAAAATGAACTTTATATTTCTGTGGGCATATTTATGTATTACGTAGTGTATATATATGCTAATAAATATAATTTAAAAATTATATAACTTAACAACTCATAAACTATTACTTATAAAATTATAACTTATTAATTAAAATATATGCATTTAGAATCAAAGTAAAATTTGTTTATTTTGGGTCGCTCGTTCCCTTTTTCATTATTGATGTTATACTAAAATGACCTCCATGACCTTTGTTTCAATTTAGTGTTTTGCCGTCTAGGAACACATCCCAAACGTTAAACGGTTTCTTTTGACTTTTGTCATACGTTCATGTCTGCTTTCATCAGTTTTGAAGTTAGTTTTTAAAATCTATTATAGTATTGAAAAATATCTCGTTCCGTTCTCATTGTCTTAAAGTAAAGCTAACGTACCAATTCAATATTTTATAATTTAATGATTGGAGTAAGTAACACTTTTGTTTTTATGAAAACAGAAATCGAAGAAATGATTGAAAATAAAAATTATTCGAAATTTTAAGCCAATTGAGAAACCGCCTTTATTCCTTATAGAATTTTAAATAATTTCTTTTAGATTCGGTCTCTTTTTGGCAAGATTTGAGTTAAAATGACAATGATAATGCAGTTAAGTATCATCGCTTTGCATTGTGTTCTTATTATAATTAAAATTATTTTTTACTTGGTATATTTTTTTTTACATTACAATAACTCTTTTAACGAGCTGGAGGCGTTCCACGTTAATTCTGTTCATTAAAGTAATAAATTTGATACTAAATTTAAGTAAAAATTTTAATTAATTGCATATTAAAAGGACGAAAACTCTTTTAATTTAATCTGTATTTTTTATTATTGTATCATATATGCTTTTTATTCGAATATTATACAACTGAAGACAACTTTAATTCTTTTGAAGTTTATATTTTAATTATAGAACAACATTTTTGTAAAAAAGAGTTTAATTCCCTACGTGGTGGATTTCATGTCGCACGAATATAATACAACTACGAATATTATATTCGTACAGTAACTGTGGTTAAGAAAGAGAAATACTGTACAGAATTCACTGTAGTATTTTCCATTGATCGTTTGCCCTTTTCGAAAAAGTCAATGATTATGATGCCCTACACATCTTCAAAAATCATTGCTATAACTTTTCCGATCGGTGAGATTGTCTTCGCCTTCTTTGAAATAGGCTCACCTGAAGCAACCTATTGATTAGATTATTGCTCGTTTTCTGGAATATAACAACAAATTTATCGACAGTGACAACTGGCCTCGAAATGATTTTAACAAATCGAAACGGCAGCAAATGACTGAGAAATCAAAATTAACCTTCGAATCAGTGTCAAATATGTTTTGGAGTCGCTTAACAGATAGAACAGAATAGTAACACCAACATGCCTTATCACCACCATCTGTTTCACCCTTTCACGACTAAAGAAAACATTTTTTTTTTTAAATTAGTGTGATTGTCACATTTAATTATAACTTTATCTGCATTTTATATACAGGATATCAAAAAAATGTTTGTCGCATGCAATTACTTTTTATTTTGTTATTACGGAAACGTAAAAAAAAAGAAGAAGAAAAAGAAGAAAGAGCTGTCAAATCAATTGGCGTCAATGATAAAACATTCGCGGGTTGTACTCTGTTATTATTTCAGTTTATTGTGTCGTGTAATAATGTAATTACTATGTTTCTCATATGTTTTATGTTACTCGGTAAGTATAATTTTGTGCAATAATAGAATTTATTTGAATAAATGAAAACAAATGCCTGATAATGACAAATAATACTATGGGGAAAATAATATTTCCTAAAATACTACACATTATTGTGTATTTCTCTTGTGACTTTTATTTATGTTGCGTCCAAACAAACTAAAATAAACAGTTACATGCTAATATTTACTTTTAACAACCTTATGGTCCTGAAAGGGTTAAAATCCTGTACTTTTTGAACCACACTCTTATACATGCTTGTCATACATGGTGTTTACAAAAGAATATCCATGATATTATTACAAATCTAAAGAAATTATTACCTTTGGAAAAAATAAAATTAAAAACAACCCTTTAAATTTTTTTTAAAGTATAAAAGTCCAAAGTGATCATCACAGAAATGAAACAATATCCAGTCGCTAACATTACCGCAGCTCCACTTTCTTTTTCTGATTGTTGAAACAGATAAATTTGTAACAGATCGAAGTAGGTAATACCATTAACAATGGATTTATGAAAAAAGAATGGGCCAAAATTTTGTCTTGTAATATGGCACAAAAAACTTTAACCTTCGGCGAATCGCGTTCCACTTCAACGATTGTTGTTTCCTATATGTGAGCATTGTGTCGGCTGCCTTTACACACAATTGATATGAAACGTAGCTTCATCGTTAAGACAAACTCAGATGTGAAGGTCTTGTCTTTGTCAAACTCGTTAAGAGTAAACATGTAAAAATTAATTCTCTATTCTTTATCATTTTGAGTGAGATCGTGTACTGATAGTAACTCGCATGGTTTGAAAATCAGTTGTACTTTCTCAATAATTTCCATACTGTTGTATATGTTGGTGGATATTCAAATTGCAAATTGCCACTGCGATGGATTGGTCGCAGGGAAGATGGCAGCCTTGTACTTGATCAGCGGTCTCCAAAAGGCCCTGATTTAACTTTCCGCGATTTTTTCTTTTGGGGTACTTAAAGGAAATTTTTTTTTTTCTGGTGGATATTGACGGCATGAAAACGCAAATGTCTGCAGCCATTCTAACTGTAACAAATGAGTGATAGTAATTTAATGTCAGAACAGAGCCTGATGTGGCTATGCTGCGTTCAATTTGGTAAAGCTGTGATTGAGACATTTGAAGAAAAAAAATTATTGACAAGATGGTGGGTCAAAAATAGAGAAGGATAGCTAGGGTATCCCAAGGGTACGTCATCCGTGTATACCAGAGACAGTAAACCTCATAAAGAAAAATATCACTAGGATGCCTCGATGTCATGATTCCCCGTACTCACCTAAAGAAAGCAAGCCCCTGAGGTAACCCAACCTGGAGGGACAGTCTCCTGATATAATCCTCAGGGGCTGGGTGACCAGCTATACCCCCAGACATTGGATACTCATTTAGTCGTTTTACGACATGCATGAGCTAAAGTGAGTCTATTCTTTCACACCCGGTCACAACACGGGTCAAACTGTAGCCCCGAATTTGCCAAAAAAAGTGGGGGATGATTATATAATATCTCTCTCCCCCAACTGGATATCGTTCTATTTCTGTAGTTTTTTTCACTGAACATTAATAATTTTAGGAACTTTAAAGTGTTTTTTTTTCAATCTGATTTGTCCAAAAAAGGTTGTAATTTCTTTAGTTTTTAACAGCAGTTCTTCTAAGTAGGGATATTCTTATACAAACACTTTGAAGAGTGCCTTCGAAATTTAGAAATAAATTTTTGAATTTTTGAGGTTTGAAGTTAAATTCACATGTAGTATTAACCCATAAACTGCGGCATATCTTTCAGAAAAATGCATCAAATATGGGTAAAATACTTCCTGCTTAATTCTGTGCATTTCATCAATAATAAGGTTAAAAAGTTGTTACTTTATAAAAAAAATTAAGTTAAGTAACTATTTTTTAATGTTTTAATATACATGAAAAAAATATTGGATTACACTCACACTTTAGTTAAAATATTTCAATTATAACAAAATAAATATATGTCATTTTAATTTGAAGCTAAATATGATAAATTAATATGTTAAACTCAATACAGTAATATGATTCTGAATATACTGATTTCACGAGTCCTTTACAGTATGATATATACCAGGCCTACAACCCAAAAGGCTTTGTAGGCCACTTTGGAAACACATTTTATTAAGACGGGCCTCAGCATTATATATATATATATATATATATATATATATAACATCGATCAATAACTCCCAGTCTAATTGAAAACAACATTTTTTTTACCAATTTTTTTATTCATCAACATAACACCTTTTGTTAATCACCTTTTTAGAGTTGATACAATCGTTCAACGCTTTTCCAAATCTTTTTTTTTTTTTTTTTCAAAGAAATCTTTTTTGTTGCGAGTAAATAGCGATAAACAGCTTTCTGAATCATCGACTCGTTGCTGTTTTTGTTCCATCGAAAGCAATCGCGGCACCCACTTGGAAAAAACCTTTTTCACTTCACTTCAAAAAACCTTTTTCCTGGTCCGATCGACTTAAAATTTTGACACGTTTCAAGCAAAGGTTAGTACTCTAGAAAGACCTGGTTACTGGTTTACTACGAGCGCCATCTCTGGGTTAGTCTCGGGAGTTATTGATCGATGTGTTATATATATATATATATATGAGCCTCGTTAGAGAAATCCTGAATATTCTGCAATAAAAGGGAAATTACATTTTACTGAATGAAATATTTTTGCACGCAATACAATTTTAAAAATTGTCCTGCAGTAACAACTTAACACTGGCACTAAATTATTAGCGATCCAAAAACACTGAGCAGTCAGTCTGTTTGGAGCAACACGCTTCCGCGTCAAATATATTAAGCTTGCTGCAGACAGACTGGCTGCTGCTATGTGGCATGTTCCGCGTATCGCATTCCCTCCCTACGTCTAGTAATGCACACCCTCGCTCTTCAGTATGTTGGCTGGTTAGTTATACATTGTGTATCACCCAATAGCACCACTTGGCCCGCATGCTTTTTAAAACGAGTTTCGTAATTACTTCTAAACAAGATTAGATAAGAAAAATTGTGATAAAAGTTTAGTCAAATGGTAAGATATTCCAATAGTAGTAGGGTATAATACGAACAATTTATGGTAAAATGTTCTTTGGTACTTTTATGTACAATAAAAGTTTAAATCTTTATTCAAACGACCCAGCTCCGCGGGCCACATGCCGCCCCCGGGCCGCAGGTTGACCAGATAACGTGTCAATGAGGCAGGTTGATAAACGTGTCAATGCACACAAGTCCACATCCCACTGTTTTTAGCTTCAAGAGCCTAAATTGTATTCTTCCTCAACATCTGAATTAAACAGTACAGAAATCTTTTTCGTATTAAATTCACTAAAAAAATGACAATGAGAAATTTTAAAAATCCGACTATCTTTTCAAAATATCCCTTTTTTTGGAGACTACACTAATTTTCTCTCTTCTAAAAGATAAGAACTGTTATCTATTCTGAGATGGATGAATTACATATTAAATGTCTATTCGAAACGAAAACGAGCTTAATTCGGTCTTCACGAAATAGAAACAGTAATATTTCTCCTGCCCTCGGGCGTTGTGAATATTGCACGGATTATTTCTCCGAATTGGATTCGGGCGACACTGACAAGGAAATAAATTTGTTCATGTCAGTCAAAAATGGTTTTTGAATCCAAAATAAAATGTAAAAAGAAAATATTGATGTACTAAAATATGCTGTTTTCTAAAGCTAATGGTATCTGAATGTAATATTGCATAATTTTAAATCTCTCTAAAAAGGGTGCCTTGTGGTTAGACACTATTCTTTGTTAATAGATGAAGAAAGCTTGACATTTAAACAGTTTGCTGAGTTATAATCAGTGGCGAAGCTGGGGATAGGGAAGAAAGAGGTCAAGGAGGAAAGGTTGCCTGCTCCGGGGGACACACATCTGTCCCCTGCCTCAGCATTCAGGGGGCGCCAAATTCATGTTACGAAATTTTAGAATGAAATGTTTTCCATAATTAAATGCTCCAAAAAATAATTAAAAAACATTCGCTTACTCAATTCATCACTATATTTCTTTGAAGTTATCTTTTTCTTATGATTTTTGTCTCCTTCTGATCCTATCTGAGATCATCCATATCACAGGAAAGATTATTAGCCTCAAACTGTTTCTTTTATTTATACTTTTTTACTTTTGGGGTATGCTTATCCTAGAACATTTATGGCGAACCTATGAACCGCGGATCATACATTGAAACACGAAGGCTTTTTAAATGATCTACCTGTTTATTATTATCACTAATAATATGAACAATAATTATTGGTATAGTTTTAATAACTATCCGCGATGCCGCTGGCTAGTATTAAACAAAATAAAGAACAAACTTGACTACTTCCGATAGAGGCTCGTCATTATTACTTTGAAAAAAACTTATAATATTTGTTCTTGTAGATAGGAAGGACCTTTTGTTCCTTGTAGATACATAATATAATTATTATATAAATATATAATTCCATGATAAAGTGCGAAATGTCATTCAGAGGTAAATTTCGTATATTTCCCTTATATGTTTTGTTTAATATGCTCTCTTTTGGTATTGAAGATATGTGTTCTGTCACAAAAATTACTACTTCTATTCTTACTTCTTTCACAACTTTCTGCTTCTTTAACTAGAGAAAATTTTTTTATATATACCTGTGTTCTGAAAAATATTTATATTTTCATATTTTTGGTTTCAGAACATTTATTTTTTCATAAGGGTCACTACTAAGGATGTTAACTAATGGAAGATCCCTAGATCCCCAAATCATATAATTTATTTAAGAACAGAAAGAAAAAAAAGAGGAGAAAAATTCCTAGTAAACAAGAAAAATAATGGAGAATGCCAAAAAGGAATGCTTATGGAAAAAAAAGGCAGAAAGAAAGTTCTTTACCGAACGATAACCTCAGCCATCAAGCGAAGGCAACCATTTTGAATCTGCCATGTCGAGGTGCCAGACGGGTAGTGTTTGCCGTTCGTCAACCGCCTGTGAAAAAGGAGGAAAAAGAAGCAGCAATGAAAGACTAAGTCGAGTTTCCACTGTCTTCTCAAAGAAAAAAAAAGGACTTGGAGATCCAGTGTCTCCAAACGTCGTGTCGAACAAGATTTTAATTTGGTTCAAAAGCTCGATTGCTATGCGGAGAATTTGAAAAATTGACGTGAGATCCATTCATTTCGTTTAAGTGCTTTTGGAGAGATGTGCCAAAAATTCTTCGGTGAAAAAGCATTTTGGCAATAAAACGAATAAGGCGTGGAAGAAATGGCTGAAATTCGTGTAGGTGTAAGAGAACAGAGCAGTAGCAGATTTTTTTTCTTCTCTGACTAGAACCAGTCAAAAAGATAGAGCAAATGATTCATCTGATGTCAATAACGGAAACAAAAGAGCTGGATCTATGGTTAATCATTCAAAAGTTGATAATCATTAAGAATAGGAGTGCAACACATTTTGAGTTAAACAATATTTATTTGTAATTGTATTCATATCATTATGTTTACAAAAAGAATGAAAAAAAAGGTCCATAAATTTATTACACACGAATACCTGTTAATGTTGAATGATTTAACATATTAAGAAGTTATGAAAATTAACAGAAAAGTGATAATTTCTACAGTAACAAATGTTCAATTACTTCACTGTGCTTGTAAAGAGCATTGTGTACGAGGGGTATTGTAAAGTTTTAATTATTACTAAAAAATAACCGCGATGTCTAGATAAAATTAATATTTCGTATTAATCGGTTTTTATGTGCGTAATATTGGAAATATTGCAAAATTAATGTTGATTTGTTTGGATTCAGGAAGGTGTTGATTGAAGTAGTCAGCAATATCGAAAATTTTTAATTATTATCTCAGGATGACGAAAAGGTTTAATTAATACTAAAAATGATCGAGATAGAAACTTAATTTTTATTCATCATTCTTAAGATTTCATTACAAAATCACCATCGCGTGTTATACATTTCTCCCTGCATTTCTTGACCTATCGCAGATTGCCCTCGCAGAACTCAGGAGATTAAATCTTCTTTTCCATACTGTGGGTTGCTTCAATCTATGGACTCCTGAAACCAAAGAAATCAGCATGAATAGCTGTAATTTACAACTTTATGTACTTAAAGATCAATTAATATGCAGAATAAGTTTTATCAAGATATCTCGGTTATTTCTTAATAATAATTAAAACTTTATGATACCTCCACGTATGTATTTCCTTTTCTAACCAAGAACAAAGTTCGAGCTCTACTGAAACAAGTTTTTGAAAATATGTTGTTGCCTTTATAATATAGTCGAACTTGAATAATTCACAGAAAAAGGGACTAGGAATAATTCGAATTATCCAACTATTGATTTACATATTTTTTACTAAAGAGAGAAAGAGAGAGAGAGAGGCGAATTCAAAGAACAACGTATGATCTAAAATTCAACAGATCCAAGATAGGCTTAGCATACAAGCCTTATTTTACAAAATACATGTGTATATTGTAATATGAGTATTTATATATTTTTCATATAAATTAAATACTTTTATTATGTAGTTTAAGAATTTACAACGTTTTTTAAAAAAAATATACGTTTTTAAAAAATATTTGTCTTTTTGAATGCAGTCTTTGGGTCATTGTAAATGATTCCAGTCTATAGAATGATGAACACATAGATTGTTTTATATAAGACTAAACTTCAAAAAGGTGTCGAAGTTGTTTTTAGTGGGTTACAAAAATGAATCTGTAGAATGACAGGGTGACAGGAAAAAAAAAAAATGTTCGGAAACACTGGTATAGTGTATTTAAATAATTTTACAACTCTTCTCAATAATATAAAATATTATGAACTCGAAAACACCATCCCACGTCTTCACAGAAAAGCATTAAAATTCCGCCTCTTGCAGCATTTTAACTAAATACTTTTCCTAATGATGGGGATTCGGGGCGTGTTCTGTCTCGTGCCAAAAGAAAGGAAACAGCTCGGGTAAAAAGCAAAAAAAAAGAACATATAAAACGATAATAGCTCATGCTTCAGACCCTAAGTGAGGGACTTAGAAGCCCGTTCTTTTTTAAAGCATGTTGTTCTCTGTTCTTAAAAGCGAGGGGATTCTTTTATTTCGGTAAACGTAGCGATTACATCGTAAATCCTGTTAGAGCAGTGAAAGAAAGTGAGGTATGGATCGTGGATGAAATGTGGAGTAAGTGTATCAAGTATTCAGAGAAATAAAAGTTGGTTATTAATGCCATTCGTTGTTTGGTTGGGGAGTAAATAAACTATAATTATAGTTTTCGTACGGGCTTCTTTGCAAATAGATCTAGAACCTTTTGAGGATCTGAAATTTTGGGCTATATCGCGATTTTATCTTCACTAATGTCGGTGACTTTAAAATAATATGAATTGCATAAAATTATAATTTCTTCCCAACCCTTGAAACTTGATTACGTAAATTTGATGATGATAAGAAGTGTAATGAATCGCAATATAGATATATAAGCGAAGCAGAATTGACAGGGAATAGAAAGAAAAAAAGACGATAACGACAGGCTGACAGATATTTGTACTCGGCAATGTACTTTATTTCAAGATCCAATAACTTTTGGTTATTCTTTCTTGGTATCAGCGTTACATTGATATTTGTAAATTGGATTGAAGCATCATTATTAATCTTTCGGACTGAAGTGATTCTTAATCTAAGTACTAAGATATGAATCCACTGTTAGTGAGAAGTGTTTGAATCATAACAAGTGAATTGGTAAGCTAAGACTTTATAACTTGTTCATAATCTAGGGTTGAGGAATTAAGTAAGATTCGAGAGAGAGGGACTTTATCTATTCCATTGTGATTGCTTAAATGTTTTACCGTGCTCTTTCGCATCTTCTGTTGGAGTCCAATAATTATTCACCATTTGATTAGAAGGAAAGATGGCAGTAGAAATCATGAAGGGAAAGGTTCACAGATCTACTTTGATTTTTTTGCTTGTATTTAGCACACACAGACCATTTAGCCACTCTTGACCCATGATGGATCGCTAAAAGATCTTTCAGCAGAAGCAGCTGTGATTGATAAAGTACAAATAATCCTTAAATTACTCTGTGTGTTAGAAATTATTGAAAAAAAATTTAAAAGCTCCCATATATATATATATATATATATATATATGACTTTTGTGGTTTTTATCGAAAGTTCTTTGCACAAAAGTAACTCTCCAGAAAGAGCGTCTATACCTGAAGGCAAATCACACTCCTATTTTCGAGTGGTATCAATAATTTTTCCATCAGGAAAATTTGATTTGTTTTTTTTCGTTTATTATTCAGGTTTACTTAAACCTAAATAAATTAAATATCACTTTAGTAATAAAATTCAAATAGGACACTAAAAAAGTACGATAGATAGATCGGTTCTGTGTTTGGGCACAACAAACAACTTTGTAGTTAAACAACAAAATAAACACTTTTAAATTTGGCTGGAGCGAGTGATGGTGAAATTTTATGATCCATGAGCCATATATGGCTATGCTGCCCCAATACAAGGAGTAACTGGGATCTAGACATAAGGAAAAAGTAGAAAGAAAGTTAAAAATTGCTGACAAGAAGAAGGGTCGAAAATAGAGAAGGATCGCTAGGATAACCTGGGGGCACGTCACCCGTGTTTACCAAAGAAAATAAATCCCATGGGGAAGAAGAAGATTACTAGGGTGCCTCTGGGTCAGGAAATCCGTTCCTACCAAAAAAGGGTAAGCTCCTGTGGACTAAATTTAGTTGGAATCTTCTGCACTGATATGCTATTTTATTTATGCGGAAAATTATGACGGAGAAGCACGTCCCTGCGCCCAGCTCCTGGATCCTCGCAACTGATTTAATCTATTCTATTTCTTCCACACAACGAGGGTACATTCATTTCCCGAAGCCACTTTATGCAAATGAGTGAAAAAATAAAGAGTGAATTACATCTTCTTCCCTGTTCAATATGCAGGACGATCCCATAAAGTATTCGAACAAATTAAAAGACCAAACGTTGCAGTAAAATAACGAAAGAATAAATGCTTAGCGGAAAGAGTGACGCAACTCATTTTCTTCGTAAAATTTTATAATTTTTTTATATGTATGAGTACAATATAAAATCGAATAAACTAATTCGTCAAAATACGAAATCCATTGGAGTCAAGGAATAAAGTTTAAAATGATGATAAAATTTTTAAAAAATTATTAAGGTCTTCTCTTATCTCAAATATTATCCTTTAAACAAGTCGTTGAGTCATAAGTAAAAAAGCAATTGAAATTTGGAGCATTCAATAAAAGGTATTTATTTACTCATGCAACGTTAGCTCATAAAGTAATTGCACTTATTAAAAGACCAAACGATAAAATAAAGAAGCGAAAGAATAAATGTATGGCTGAAAAAAGTGACATTTCAACTTGTGTTAAAGCCAGTTTAAACAAGATTTTTTGTTTGTATATCAATATAAGCCGGGGACATTTTCAGTAATCTGGGAAACATTGTACATAAGAATCTGACCAAGGTGGAACAACGTGGTAACATTACGTTTTGTTACAAACTAAATCTGCTACCCAAACGTTAGAGATGAATCGTACAGTATATAGTGATGCATCATTAACAAGAATGAGTGAGACACAAGAGTATGAGTGGAACAACCAGTGGCGTGGCAATGTTGAAAATGAATTCTTCATGAATTATTCTTGGAAAACAAACAGTTAAAATTAATCAGTATTTTTACAAGGAAAGGCTTTTTCGATAAAGAAACAAGATAAAACGGGTTAGGAAGGAACTATATGATTCCGGGCAATGGTTTCTTTCCAAGATAAAGTTACGCAATTATTTCAATATCAGTTTAACAATATCCTGCTAAACATTCAGTTGCAGTGATAAATAATTCACCGTATATTCTTCTAATTAATCACCAGCTGATTTCTTAAAATATATTTTTCGGAAGCTCAAGATAATTAGAATTGGAGAGGGATTTAAAAACAATTCGATATTAAACAATATGTTACGCGCATTTTTCGACAGTTACTTCCAGTGACTTTTAACAACATTTTGGATCTCCATAAGAAATATAGAAAAAATAGCATGAACTCCTCTGGCAATTATTTTGATGGAGATACATTTATCCGAACTTGTTAGTAATTTTTTATAGTTTGTAAAAATTTATCCGGTTAATTTTTGGGCATACCAAGTATGATCTTCCTCTTAGAGACAGTTGAGATATTTTTATAATATATATTTATATCGAAATATTATATTTTATAATTAAACCAGAGAACAGCTAAATTTTACGCAGCAAATTTGCATGCAGTTTCGATTTATTATTTGAGTGAATAATTATTATTTAGTGCGATCAATAATAATCTACTTAAGTGTGCATAAATCTATTACTGTGCATAAATCTATATTAGATATTTACTAAATTTATTATCCCTATACAACAATGGTCTTCAAACTGTAGTATATTTATTAGTTGAATTTGGGAGCATTAGTATTAAAATTGCATTTAATATTAAAAAATAGGAGCTTAACTTCAAATCACCTTTTTACATATAAAAATAAGTATAATATCCGTATTATACTTTGATTTCATTATTTTATCCTGAATATATCGTTTTATAACATAATATAACCTCCTGTTAATCCGCATATTATTAAATTGAACGTTGGTCAATTCGAACAGCCATTTAAAAAAAATCATAACTAAAAAATGCAAATAAAAAAAACTGAGTTATGAAATGAATGCAGGTTACGCAGTTTTGCACCATAACTAATAGTTGCGACGTCATAACTCTTATATTTCATTTTATGAATTTTGTATTATTCTTTTCTTCAGATGACGTGTAAGACTTGAATTTTTGGATAAGACATACTGAAGACAACAGCAATGAAATCATATCTAGATATTAACGAGCATTTGAGGGTTTTCGTCTATTAATTGTTCAAGAAATTAACGCTAAAGGCAGACAACAAAAGATCAGTCGTTTCTTCTAAGTCAGCATGTCAAGGGTGGTCAGAGAATATGGGCTTGGACCTTCAGGTTCTAAGTAATTTATTCCGATCTTTTACTATTTTTACGCTTAAGTTTAGACTTTGGCGTCTTCCTTGCGGAACAGCTATTACAGCGGAATAGACTGTTGTACAGAAAAAGTGAAAAAATGCCAGATAATAAGGTTGAACATAAATTTTATTGTTCGTAATTGTTTACTAACCATAACACTAGACTTATTGGCGAGTTGCATAGGTAGGGTTGACCTTGGTGACAAACTTGGTCTCCATAACGTCGCCTAGTCATTGAATTTGACACTTAGGTAGCCCGAAATCAATCTAGAGACTTCGAGGAACTCCTTTGAAATATATCTATATCAGCCATTATGTATATCAGTTAGATTGATTGATTGGTTTTATTAACATCTCACCAGACTCAACATGAGATCCATTGACAACAGATCTCGTAGTTTTGAATCTCGGTCAAGTGAGGACGACGACACCTGAGCTGACACCTCTATCCCTTAACTTCCACACCACACAAATGGGAGGACTTCGAGCCTCTACAAATTTAACGTGCATCAGACCCAGCTATACGATGGGTTTTTTCGTGGCATTCAGTTTGTGTGCATTTCGCGAGTTAATGCGATATTGTAATGATTGTTTTGAATTGCTGTGTTAATTGATTGTGCTTTGAGTTAGTGCTATTGTACATTTTAATGTGTGTGGAGAAATTGTTAAAGGAAGTTTAGAGTATTTACTAGAGAGTCTCAGAATAAGTTTGAATGTACTTGGAAAGAAACTACTTTTTAATTGCGTAGACCTATACTGTACTGCGAAAACGGATCTACCCGAAGTATATATAACAATATCATGTAACTAATATATTGATTTGAATTTTCTCGGGTAATTATTTGTTATTCTAATTTGTCTTATTTCAAAATATACGTCCTTTTTTTTTACTAAACTGAGTGTCTTACTGTAGTTAAGTACGTTATTTTATTTAATCCCCACTTTTATTAATCCGGACGACTTACAGCCTCAATTAATTCGGATTAATGAAGTTCTACTGAACCAGTAATTTCTGCTTGAAAATTAATCCATGCATTTCATGTTTTTTTCTCTCCTAAACATTATAAAATTAAATAGATTTTTAACTACGTTGTTAAAATTTAAAATGCATATTTTGTAGAATATTTCTAAATTTGAAAGACACAATACGATAAACAGAAGTCTAGCTTATAATCAATCGAGCTTAAGAGAATATTTAAACATTTTCCCTTCTGAATATGCGTTCCGAATGAGAATCCTATTTTTTGATACGAGGAAATGACAGTCTCAAAAAAATTGTAATACCAAATACCTTACCATTGCTAAAGATTTTCTGAAAATGAATTTAATATTCATATTAAAACTGTTTCAAATTACTTTTACACGATTTCATATCGTAAAATTTCAATTATTACCTACTAAGAAATAACCGAGATATTTGTATAAAATTTATCCTTCATATTAATTGATCCTTATGTATCGTAATCTTGACTATAATAAACACTTTTTTCCCCCACATTTTGGTCCATAAAAATGAGAGTGCATGTCATACTCGAGTGAAAATTAAAAAAAGGTTTTTAAACATTGAACAATGAACGGGTAGCAGCTGTAAGACATTGTTGTAACATGCGTGCTGCGCAGGTGTTCTTTTACGTCATCAGGTGTCATCAGATGAGGAGGAGGATGGCGATATATATTACGACGACACCAATAATTATGATTTGGAAGACACAATACGATCAGCTGCAACAACAATAGATCAGCTGTGTTTTAGTGAAAGTGATCAAGTGATTAGTTCTAGAGTTTTGTGTTAAAACTTAAGTTTTTTTTCTATCGAATATGAGGTTTTGGTTTCTTTTCATTAAAAATTTCATTAATGTTAATAAATACTTGTGTAATTTTTAAATAAGACTTTGAAAAGTTATGGGTGCGTATTATATTTGAATTTTAATTTTTTTCCAAAAATTTAGTGCCAAATTAAGCATGCGTATTATACACGTGCGCGCGCGTTTAGAGTTCAATAACAGTTCTACAATGACAGCCTAAAAAGCTTAAGAAACGCTGAGAGAAATGTGTAACTCTGAAGGAGGATTATGAAGAGAAATCTTAAAAATTATAAGTAAAAAATGTTTCTAACTCGATTATTTTTAGTAATAATTAAAACTTATCGATATTCAGATTTCTTCAATTTACAGCTTCCTGAAATCAAACAAATCAACATGAATAGCTATGATTTAAAACATTATGCATATAAAACTTAATTAACCTGCAGAATAAAATTCCTTCATATGTCTCGGTTATTTCTTAACATTAATTATAGTTTTACGATAAATAAAATAACAATTGATAATAATTAAAACTCTGCAATACTGCTGGTTACTTCAATCTACTGCCCCCTGAAGACTAAACAAATAGCATGAATAGCTGTAATTTACAACATTATGTATATCAGAACGAATTAATATGCTGAATAATTTTATCCAAATGTGTAGGTTATCTCTCTTTTATAGTATTAATTAATGATTTACGATATCCCATTGCAGAGAAACCCTAGAAAACACACCAAATGGAACCTTTTTATTTGGCATGAAATCGACTTACAGGGGGTGGAACCCCAATAAAATATCCCGAGGCTCACGCAAATCGTAAATTGCGTTTATGCAGGTTTATCCAATAGCGGCAAAAAGGGGATCCGGCGAAGAGTTCATTACCAAAATGAGGTTTAGTATAATCTTCCATCGATTATCAGATTTCTCACCCGCATCCTTCGGGGGACTCGAGTTTTTACGACTATGGCTAATGCATCGTCTTTTAGGCAAAAAGCCTTGAAGGGAGGGGGGTAAAGATTACGTGCTCCAGGCAACAGGAGAATTTCTATCCATGAAAGTGTCATCTCATGATGGGAATAGCCTCTTCAGGAGGGTTTAACAACCCCCCTCCTGTACGGAAGATGGATGGGTGGGTCATTGTGAGATTCAGCTGACCGTTGAGGTTGCTGTCCATTTTCTTACAGGGCTTGTAAGGGATCTTGACCAAATCTTTGTCAATGGACAGGAAAAACATTCAGTGGATTGGCAAAAGTGATTAATGACCGGAAGTACTTCATTAACTCTGTGACATTTTGTATTAGAACTCCGATTCGGATGATAGTTTCTGAAAGAACATGATACTACCCGTTTTCGTATATATTTCCTTCTCCTAAATGATAATAATAAAATATAACAGTTTCCTGTGCAGAGACAGTTTCACTACAAAAAATAGAAAGGTTATGCTGGTGTGTACAAATATTGATAGACACAAATCAAATAGACACTAACATTTTATTTATATATAATTATTGCGGTGTGAATGATCTTAAGTATTTTGCACTTTTTGTATACTAGAATTATTATATTGCATGCATTCTTACATGCTATTGGTGTATATTAATCGGTGCAACTGTATGTATTTATTATCCACATAATTATAACATGCAGTTAAATTATTGCATGTCTTTACTATTTTGATTACGTGAGAATTTCGTAAATTTTTAATTATTTTACTAAGAAATAACCCCTATATTTGGATAAAATTTATTCCACATATTGATTCCTGTGTTCATGTTGCTATAAATTATTGATATTCATGTTGGTTGGTTTGGTTTCAAGAAGCCTTAGATAGCCGCAGTATGGAGAAGATAAATAGTGCAATCCGTCGAGTTCTACAATGACGGGCTTTCGAAATGTCGAGAGACGTTGGGAAAAATGAATAACTCTAGAGGATGAATCTTGGTGAAGAAATCTTAGAATAATAAATAAAAATATATATTAAATTTCTATTTATATGTGTCGAATATTTTTAATAATAATTAAAACTTTACGATACTTCGGCTTACTTCTATCTATGATTTCCTAAAATGAAACAAATCAACAATTATGATTTATGACATTATGAATATAATAATCAGTTATTATGAATAGATTTTATCCGGATATCTCGGTTAGTGATAATTAAATTTTAACAGTACCCCTATTTATTGCTAATCCTATCTAACAGACTATTAGGTTTTATTTAATGGACTATGCACTATTTTTTGTACATTAGAATTGTATAACGTATGCATTTCTACATGCTACTTTGGTGTATATTAATCTGTGGGACAGTACATATTATTATCCAAATAATTACATTTAATGAAATTGTTTTATCTTAATTATGTTGATTATTTCTATAAATTAAAGCTAAGCATACTTATTAGTTGGGAAAATTTCAAATATTTCTCAAGGTAGCCCAAAAAAAAATTAAAGGGCTGTCTATTATATAGTACTTATTTTAATCACGTTTGTTCAAATATCACTTCAAATACGTACAATAAAAGTAATTTAGACTATACACAATTAAGACAATAATTATAACTATTTAAAAACTGAGATTGGGTGCATTCGTCAAAAATTTTCTACCCATGACATTGTTGAGGGTTGCTGTCTCTACATCATTACTTTACACTATTTTTGGATCGATTATTTGCTGTTACGGAAATAACAGTTCATTTAAATTATGCTGCATTATTTTTGTATAAGAATTATTATAAATGTGGTAATTATATTTGTTAAATGCTAATCGATTGAAATGCGCGATTACGTTATGTGTCGTTGTCAAACTCATCGATGTAGGTTAAGGCCATATACGAGACTTGAATTGAAAAAAATTATTCTCATAAGTATTTTAGCCTTTTCATTTGTAACCCAATCACTAAAATGGTTGTTGTACCTAAAAACGACAGAATTA
Organism: Nephila pilipes; assembly: GCA_019974015.1. Taxonomy (NCBI): domain Eukaryota; kingdom Metazoa; phylum Arthropoda; class Arachnida; order Araneae; family Nephilidae; genus Nephila; species Nephila pilipes. The sequence goes on along the minus strand of BMAW01033529.1, from coordinate 124,944 downwards.
ATCTATACGTAATTTAAATATTTTCTTTTCCCCCATATGTCGTTGGTGTGCTCAGAGCTGAAGAAATCGGTAATCTACATATAAATGAGGGTGAAGCGTCGAGACCTCATTGCAACCGACTTCGCGACTTCCATCTTTTCTCAGATATAAAAGAGCATCTTAAAGGACACTACTTTCGTTTTGACGATGACGTAAACGCTGCATTATAGCCTAGTGTTGAAAACAATTACCGGAATTGATCTTCAGCCAGATTCCCGAATAATCCACCTTTCTCGCAAGTGCTTGGAGATTATTTTATTAACATCTCACTTAGAAGCAGAACGAGGGCTATTGGTGACGGATCTGGAAATTCCGAACCTCAGTCAAATATCGAGGACGCCATCTGAACTGGCAACTTCCTCTCCACACTTTCCTATCTTGCCAACGACAAGGAGCCTCAACTGGTTTAACATGCTACGCGGCGTATCTATCTAGCATTAGGGCTAGAACCCACGACTCGACGAAAACAACACAGGCCTTGAGCTTGTGATCATGACCACTTGGCTGCCACATGGAAAAGGGTGGAGAATATGTAACTTCCAGGTTCAACAAGGATTAAATCCAGTAACAATAAAAAAATTGAAATTGTATTTATGAATTTCATTTTAGCATATGCAAATGTTTTTTTTAACCCTGTTAAGTTATCCAAAAAAATAGAATTATTCAAAGGGAATATTAATTAACGTAAAGTAAGCGTACTTTTCAGTCTCAGGTTCCACAGAAGCAATGGACTATTGACAAAAGAAAAAAAAACTTCTTCAAACTCCTGATTTTTTTTTTTATTTTCAGAAGCAAAACTTTCTTAAATACAAAAAACGGGCCAATGTTAGTAACAAAAAGAATAAAAACAGACGATTCTGCCATTAAAATCAATTATTAAATTAAATATTTAAAAAAAAAGCAAACGATAAATGGTTAAAGTAGACAATAATATTTTGTTTGGGTAGTTAAAATAAAAACAGGCAATAGATTATTAAATTAAATACATTTTAGAAACTTAAATTATAATGTCAATTTTTTGAACCTAGCACCATGTATGCTTCCTTTTATACTCACTCATTTTTGTTCGCATAATTTTCCTGAGACCACATGTTAGCTCATATTAATAAATTAAGTTATGCCATGGATGTATTATTTTTCAATAAAATCTCAAACTATTACATTTGTTAAACGCTAATGTTTTTGAAATATCATGTATGATTGTCTCAGGTTCATCGTTGTAGGTAAAGGCCGGATACATTCCAAAAATACTTATTTTGCCTGCATCAGTGTCCAAGAAGCGGAGTTTTATATTTATTCTTTATTCTGAAGTCTAGACAGCAGAAGATGAATGGGACTGACTTGACTTGAGGCAACGGGGGCTTGACCACAGTTTGGGGTCCAGGAAAAAGGATGGTCAGTTTCCTTTCAAGAAGGCGTCATTCCTTAAAGAAACTTAGTCAGATATTATTTACAATGCACGGGGAAAGCTTTGAGTATGTTTAGTGATAATGATTGGTAGGATGTGATCCATTAGTAACAGAACTCTTAACTTCCGAACACTTTTCCCTTCAAGAGTGATACAGAGCCGTTCATTTGAAAGTGAGGATCGTAATTCTTCTTTTATCATTTCTTGTGAATGACGTGTTTAAAGGATGGAAGGATTTTTCACGCTTGCCTAGTGCAGGTGGTTACCAGGTGTTGTTTGTGTCAATGGCGAGACTGACACTTTGTGAAAGGGTGGTAGATTTTTGCAACGAGAATCACTTTTCGAAAAAAAGAATCGGATTTTTTTTTTGTTCTGTCTTGAACCGGACTGTTTTGGAGACGAGAGCTGTAGAGACGGATTTGTCTTAGGAAATAAATAACTTTTTGTATTTTATTCAATTTAAAAAAAATATCCATTATATAAAAAATTAATGTTTTTAAACAAATATGGGGAATATTAAAATTTATCTTTAAGAGATTATTTTATTTTTTAAAAGCAATTTATCAAACATTCTAGGCTTTTATCGTTATTTATGCGCATCTTTTTCAAAGAGACTAAACGTTATTATTTAAAGCAAGAGTGTCAAATGCATTTTGAGTCTTTCTCTAGTTTCTAACATGTAAAACCCCCCCCTGGCTGCAATATATATAGTTACGGTGGTAGGTTTTCTTTTCTTTATTTACCTGGGGGGGGTTAGCATGAGTACTGTTCCTTTTGATTTTTATCATTGGGCTTTGGTTGTTAGCAGTAATGTATTATATTATATAACTTTGTAATTGACATTTTATGTGATATAGATTAATTCTAAACTACCTGGGCCTATAACCCCCTTCTTGATAAATAAAAAAATTACTCACTTCCCCCCTCTCGAAAAAAATTACTGCTTCTATGAATTTTTACTTGCTACGTGTGTGGTTTCTTGACATTAAAAACACAGATTTTCTAACACAAATAGTCTTTTTCATCTAAGAATTACAGATTGATAATTATAACCATTTAAATGCTTAAACCTACTGTCAGTTACTAAAAACATGATTATATTAAGAAAACGATACTGCAAACCACTTTTGATGGAAAATTGTTTCTTTTCCTAACTTTATAAGCCGAAAAAAGATATTTAAAAATTTTGAATTTTTCTTATTTCATCAAATAACGAGAATTATTTTAAAAAACTAGGGAATTTCACTTGAGTATGAATTTGTTTTTTATTCGTTTATTTATTAATAAATTTACAAAAGATCAATTTAGATATATGTAATTATCATCTGTATAAGGAAACACATTTTGTTAACTGTTACACTTTCTGCTTTATAATTTTAATTTCTTGTCGGAGATAACAAGTTGTAGATGACAACCGGCTACATATTCTTATTTTGACTCCTTTTCCAATTCCTGATGTTTATTGCTCATCAGGGTTACTTTTACTTTCATTAGTATGTCGACGACCGTCTGAAAGATTTCCAGACTTACCTCTTCTTTGTCAATGATTGAAACTGTTTCTTTCTTCGCCTTTTTTCATTTAAATTCTACTTTTATCATAATTTCGTACATCTTCTGTTTCACGTGAACTTATTTCCCCCATACATAAAGATAACTATTAGCAAGAAATATATTATATACTATTTAGTGCTATTTCAAAGGTGGTGTTAGGGGCCTTATCACTTTTAATATCCCTATTATACCACTTTTCCGATAGAATTAGATAAGTATAGGCATGCGCTTGCCATATCGATATATACCTACCTTACATGCATACGTAACGATGAGGTAAGCGTTGGTTTCTTATTGGTTGATGAAGATTGGTATATACATTTTGATAAACATTTTCACAATTCTCGTTAGTTTACTAGTTGATGTCTTAAAATGCAGACAATTGAAGAGATTTTTGAAAACTACGATTTTCCTGTAAAAACGCAAATTTTTAGTAGTGATTTTAAAGATTTATCACCACCTCAACCATATGCCTGTCTCTATTTTGCAATAAGACTTTTAACAAAAACTTAAAAAGACACAAAATACAAACTTAAAAATACTTAAAAAGACACAAAATGCAAACTTAAAAAAAAAACTTAAAAAGACACGAAAAGAATGCGCGTGGAAATATTCGGTATAAATGTGATCATTGTAACAGGACTTCTAACAGATCTGATGTTCATGTTGAGTTACATGGAATATCCAAAATGAATATAAATACCAGAGGAAATAAGCGACAAAGACTTCATTTCTCCTTTCAGCCTGGTCCATCAGGATATCAAGTGTCTACTTCTGAACATAAAAAGAAGGGAAATGATACAAGAAGTTATTTATATATATATTCGTTCTGGATACTTCATGTAATTTAACATGAACGCTTAAGAATATCATGTCTGTTAGAAGTCTTTTTACAATGATCACATTTATACCGAATGTTTCCAAGCACATTTGTTTATTAACGTCGCTCTTAGAAACATTACAAGGGTTATTGGAGACGGACCTTTTAGTTTTGAACCTTAATTAAACCACAAGGACTTCACCTGAGATGTTACGTTGTTAACTTCATCTCCAAACATTCAAAACACGCCAACGTGTGGATTTAGGTGATGTGTTGCGAGTGTGATTGTTTAGTAACGTCACATTCAGAAGCAGCAGGAGGGCTATTGGTGACAGACCTCGTAATTTTGAACCTCGGTCAAATGGCGAAGACGACACCCGAGCTGGTATCTACCGCTCCAAAACCAAACTTCCGCATCACGCCACCGAGAGAACTTAGGAAAGATTTAACATATGTCCGCACCAGGGCTCTAACTCACGACTCGACGAAAACAACGCAGGACGAGAATCTGCAACCATAACCACTAAGCTATCTCAGCCTCCGTGAAAGGAAAACTTAACTAAGTAATTTTAACGAAAACAGAAATACCTCATGTTAATGCGATTGCGGTAAAAAAAAAGAACTCGGGGTATTTTCAATAGGGAAATATAAGGGAAAATATATTCAAATAGTAAAAAAAATTCTTTAATAATTATTAAACTAACAAGTGGATGTTGAAAGAGTTCATTCTATGGCGGAAAGATCTTGTTCAAAAATTAATTCACCATGGATGATTTTTGTCTTTTAAGTGCTTATTTCTTCAAACATGTTGAAAAAACAAATATTGTATCTAATTATACATTTAACTTGTGCTAAGATGTTGCAGTTTTGAGAAAATGGCGTCAACAAAAATGCGTGAGCATGAAATAAAAGATACATGATGTTAGATTCAAAAGATTGACATTATAATACATTGTGATTACAATAATAATATTTAGTTGGTTCAATTAAGTTTAAAGCGTTAAGATATATTTAAATATTAATCATCTGCTTTTATTTTAATATCCGAACTGAATATTATTGTCCATTTTGATCATTTATGGTTTGTTCTTATTTTAATATTAATTTTATAATTGATTTATATTGTGCAGAAAAATATATGCCAGTTTCTATTCTTTTTGCCGTTAACATTGCCTGCGTTTTTGTACTTCAAAATTTTTATTCGCGAAAATAAAATTGCATGAGGAATTTGATGAAGGTATTTTGTTTTCTTGATGGTAAATGATTTTGTGAAGTCTGGGGATCGGAAGTATGCTTACCTACGCTAATTAACTTTCATTTCGAATAATTTTACTTTATCGAGAAAAAAACAGATATATATAGCACATGTTAAATTGAAATTAGCAAAACCAATTTCAATTTGAAATTGGTTTCATTAGGAAAAGTTATAATGTATAAGAATTGCTTACAATTTGAAATAAAGATGTTGAATTTTAATAATATGTTTACGTTCAGAATAAAATTGATTTTTATATACTTTCGTCGCCAGCGGCAAATATTAAACAAAATTTCTTATTAATATGAATTTTTATTTCATATCCTCGATTTTAAGAACTCCGGGTAATTAACCGGATTTGTTTGAAAATTTTACCGAGTTATAGGGAACAGAAAAAAAAAAAAAAAAAAATCGGTAAATTTGCAATCACTACGCGCTGTTCTTCGCATATTATTCACAAAATGTTCACGCCTAGGCCGCTCATTCAAATTGATAAATTCAAACTATGGGTTTGACTCTGACCGTACATTTAATTACTTCGGATGCAAACTCGCATATCGTTGCCACGCCCATGCTTTTAATCTTTCTAAAGGTCAAGAAACAGCGGCGGACCAGGAAAAAAAAAGCAAACAAATAAAACCGTTTGATCTTGAACTCCAGTGATGCAATTACTCCTGTTTGTTTTGATTTATTCTTCTCAATACCCGAGAAGCTTGAGAAGGAGCTGCAACTGAGACATAATTGCCATCTCTCCTGACAGATTTATTCATGTGGCTTATGGAGAACAATGGAAACACTTTGTTTCATCAGGGAAGCTTAAATCAGGCAAAATAGTGGTCATGAGAACCAATTTTAGCCACTGTAATGAAGAGGAACGATTCACATATCATTAGAATGTGTGATATATTGCAGAGTAAAATGGCTATTAAACTATGCAATGCGGTTGGGAATGTATTCTGTATTTGAATTGAAGCATATCAGAGAGAGAGAGAAGGGGGGCGAGAGAGAAGCTCTTGAATAAAAGAAGATATTCATGTAATAATATAATAAAGCAATTAATATATAGTTCTGAAACTCTGTACAACAAATTATCTGTTACAGAAATAAAACTTATTGATTTTCAAGGTCTTTTTTTTTAAAAATCTACGCGTTTGATTTCGGAAATAAAGTATACCTCCTGTAAGGCACGAATAAGGGACACCACTATTTAAGGGGCATTTTTTTTTACTCTCCCTTTAAATAGGTAATTTAATGTATTTATATCTTTTTAAGGGACACAGAAAAAAGTATCAAAAATAAAATAGAGGTAGAGAAATAAATAAAAACAGAATTACTTTTTGTTAAGGAGATGTTAGGTTTCAAAGGCTAGTTTTTACTCAGTAAGAGAAAAATGAAATGATAAGTTAATTCCCTTGTTTTGAAAACTCCTAAGGAATAGGGTAATAATACATAAGAAAAGCAAGTTGTGGCAAAGTCAGAAAGATATTTCTCAGTTCATAGAATTCAAAATCCAGTTATACTTGCTGCAGTTATCAGTAGGAGGAAATAAACAGTTTTAGCAAGTTAGAAGGCAATCCAATAACGAGTCTAGTGAAAAATGTGTGCGTAATCATCCATCGAAAATTAATAAGTTTACTCCATGAATTATATCGAAACTATAACCATTAGTTAATAAAACATTAAATAACATTACATTATAAAGTTGAAATGAAAATGCGAAAATCAATACTGTAGAAATTTTAAATTACGACTATTTCAAATTCAGTTACATAACATTCACTTCTTTCAATTATATAACCGCTTTAACGTAACATCCTGACACGAAATGTGTGACATAAAAAAAGTATACAAATGCTTTAAAATACACCTCCCAATTAAAAAATAATTATTCATGATAACTATTCGGTAACAATGAAAAACTTAAGATCATCAGTGGCTTTAATATCCGCATAGAAAAAATGCTTGCAATGCATAGACTTTTAAAACAACCTGTGACATAATTTTTCAATAAATTTCTGTAACTACTCCTACAAAACTATGTTGTTGATTTCACGTATTTTTAAAATTATTTGACTTTTTAAAATTTAGAATTTGCATTTTTCATTGACTTCAAATTCAAATAAAATTATGTGACATATTTACATATGATTTATTTAAATCAACATGAAATTCTTATTAAATTACATTTCTTTCGTGTAAAGGACACCTCTATTTAAGAGACAAAATGTCAAAAGGTAGTGCTGGAGGTATTACTCTATCGATTTGGCGAAATTTTTACAAATCAATAATTTTTTTTGCTCTATAAATCTTTTTATTATCTTCATCAATTAACTACCAATTATAGAAAAATTGAATTCCGAAAAAAAAAAAAACACTAGTAATGACAGATTAATTTGAAGCCGCCGTAGCCTTGTGGTCATGGACGCAAACTCGCGGCAAGCGTTGTTTCCATCGAGTTGTGGATTCAAATCTTGATACCACAGAAGACCTGCTGTGTAGATGGGATTTATGTGCGTTAAATCTGACAAGACCTCCAAGTAATCCCATTGGTCCAGTTTGGAATATTAAATACCTGCTCAGGTGTCGTCTTCGTCACTTGACCAAGGTTAAGAAGTTCGAGGTCTGCCGCTAGAAGTCTTCGTGAACTATCTATCAATCAAATTCACTTCCTTCGAGAAAGATTCATCGGAAACAACTTATTGTTTTTATTGCTGCTTGGTTTTTGGTGTGCAATGATAAATTCAGATCTCATCAACAGTGACAATTCGACGCTAAAAGATGACGACTACATGATGCAGTAGCAATCAAAACTAACCTATGAATCAATGTCAAATTTGTTTTGCTGCCATTCAACAGTGGATAGTATACAACGGTAACTCCAAATAGCTAAGGAACGCCATCTGTCGTCAGAAAAAAAGGTACTTTTCTGAACACCCTGTTTTAGAAGACAATTATTTATATAACTATTAAAATGTTAAGAGCTCTCTCCTTATTGTATCTAAAAAGAGAGTTTTTGGATTTACTTATGCTCGTAATATGCTGGTACGACTGGTTGATAAAGAAAGGGAATAATAATCAAAATTCAGCATATTAGATCTTATACGCCTAAAGATCGTGGTTTACGTTATATCAATCGGGACTCAAAGTCTGCACGGTGACATGATGTGAATGATGAAAGAGGATTAGGCAGCCCATGTATTGTTTTCGTCATTTTAAAATGATTCAAAATTATATCGGAGAAAAACATTCACATTGCTTGTAATGCGCTAAAAAATCAACAATCATTTAACTAAATGCATGATAATAAACTAGTCAAACAATTATATCTACTTATTTGTACCTAAAATTTACTTACATTTTGAGAATTGCTATCTAAAGCAAATGTTCTAGTACAGATATTCTAGCCATTTTTTTCCAGGTATGTTGGTTGTAAGGTAGTTTTGTATTAACATCGCACTTCGAAGCACGGACGGACCTAGCAATCTTGAGTGAGTGAGTGAGTGAATGTAAAGTTTATTGGCGCAAGAGCCAGATATGGCTATGCTGCGCCAAACAAGATTAAACTGTGGTCTAGACGTGAAGGTGAAAAAAGGTTAAAGTGGTTGATAAGAAGGAGGGTCGAAAATAGAGAAAGATCGCTAGGGTATCCCGGGAGTGCGTCACCCGTGTTTACCAAAGACAGTAAACCCCATGGGAAAGAAAGATCACTAGGGTACCTCGGGTTCATGAAGCCCATACTTACCTGAAGAAGGCAAGTCCCTGAGGTCCCCTGATATAATCCCCAGGGGCAGGGTGCCTGGCTATAACCCCAGACGCTGGGTACCCATTTTAGTCGCCTTTTACGACATGCATGAGCTACAGTGAGACTATTCTGTCATCCTCGGTCACCACACGGGTCCCTAGCAATCTTGAACCGCGGTCTGTAATGAAGATGATATCTGGGATTGCACTCCAATCTCCTCACCACGTCAATGTTAGGAATTGGTACTTCGACAGACATAGCGCATATCATTCCCGATACACAACAGGCTTTTAGAGGAATCAACTATGATTTGATTGAAACAAAGTTGGCTAAGAGACCACTCGGTGGGCTGCGATGGACAAGTTAGTAGAATAGAGAACTCTTAAAGGAGAGGCGGTATCGTTTGGGTATCATTCTTCCAAAAACGGGTCGTGTTTCGGAGCTGTTTGCGTGTTGCCGTGACATGGCGTGAATATGGAGAAATAGGATGATGATGTCATCTGCGACATTTGATCGTACTTCTAAGAGTCGAGGTCCATCGTCAATAGCCCTCGAGTTACTTATTCGAGTACGATGTAAATGTTCCAATCCATCATTGAGAGCTATGTTTCCCAAAGGGGACTGTATCGCCCTCCAGTGGACTTTGACGAGATCTAAGGGAGCGATTTTGATTCGAGGCTATTTAAAAGGAGCATTGAGAACCAATTGCATCCTCACCCCTCGGGAAATACTTGCAAGAACGGGCTGTGTATGTGTGAAAAAGCTTGATTAATGTTAAAAGTTATTAAACGCATGTTTTCAACAATTAATTCTAAATTATTTTTAAGCAAGGTCAGACTGTATTAAAAGTAATTATTGATATACTTTAGCTATGTTTCAAAATACATTTTTGACAAGAACCTGAGAGAGTCGGAGCATGCGCAATGCACCACATGGATCATGGAGCATGTGTGCGTATGTTCCAGCTAGAACAAATTGTCAATATAGCATAGAGTTCCAAATTTTTTTCTCTTATGGAACACTGAGAATCCTGGTTTTGTTTTGACGAAATATTTTGTTTATTTTGAGAGGTACATAATCAATTAAATTTTCAAAAGTGATGAAATTTTTTTTATTTTGTTTGGTAATTATTTAAATTATAAATAATAACAAAAATAATAATAATAATTTTTTTTAAAAAAATAAGAAAAAAAATATTTACATCTTTCGTATTTAGTGATTATTTAAATTTTAAGCCATAACACGTATTCATACTAACACCAACCAATTTATTGTTGGGGGAATGACATTAACTTCAGATTAAGAGTGAAATTGAGAGCACTATATCGCATACAACATCTTTATTGAACAACCCTATGTACACTACCTACAAAATTTCTTATCTTACTTGTAACAAATTTAACAGCGCCATCTATAGGCATAAACATTCTTACCACATTGATTATTCACAATACTCAGTGGTCGTAACAACAAAATGGAATAAAATTTTTGGTGACTTCAATAATACTGAGTCCTTAAATTGTAAATTTTCTTGATATTAGATATAACAGTAGAAATATAAATTCTAATGTCTGCTGTAGCATCAAACCTACTCCTGAACTTTGTGTTAGTTGCAGCATAATATATATATATATAGTGGTAAAAGGAAGTAGATCTCTCTCTTTCCCTCTATTATAAAATTTACATCTATCAAATTAGTATTACCAAAATGTCGGAAAAAACGCTTTGTTATTAATATATTTTTCGTGGGGCATTTATTAACTTCCCGCTGAACACTATTTTTTAAACAGTGCAAAAGAGGAATGCAGTGATTTAAAATTGCTGATGATAAACATGACATCAAATATGAAAAAATTTAATGCTTAACCTTCTCACAAATTTTTTTTTCTTTAATAATATGTTCTTATTGATTAAATTTTGAACAATACATCAATATGTAAGCATTCGTAAGGCTCCCGTTTACCAACCATTTTGATTTCGTTAACCTAATGTTAATCCTATGGAACTTCTACTTTCATCCCAAAGTTTAGAGTATTGTATTTATTGGAATGCAATAAACTGCATCCAAAAGAGCAAAAAAATAGCAAAGGTTATTTGCGGAATTCCATTTTTCATCCAACTCTTAAGAAATATTTTTACGCTATTTTTATGATTCGTTTGTTATTTACCAATCTTTAAACTAATAATAAATATTTCAAATACTGAAGGAAAAATGTAATTCTTGAGAAACCTTCATTACATTTTGCTCTTTCGGATACACTACATTGTATTCAAACTAAATCAATGCTGAAGGAAAAATTCCATAAAATTAAAACTATGTTTACAAATTCAAAATGGCTGATAGACGGGAGCAGTAGTAAAGTTATTTTAAAAATCTGTTCCTTGTTTTTCAATATACTATATACCTAAGAGGGTTGTTATCTAATTACTGCTGAAAAAAGTGGGTTATGACCCAATAAAGTTGGAAAATTATACGTTATACCATAGATTTCAAGAACCCGGGAGTCAGTTTATTTTTTCCTGAAAAAGGGGCGATAAAGACAGTGTTGGAAACCTATGATTTATAGCAAAGACGGATAATTGTTTTGGCTCCTGGGCCACTTTGCGGAAGTGGAGGCTAGCGACGCGTCGCATTTTCTAATGTGATTGCATCAATTAGTTAACTTTGCATTTAAAAAAAGTATAAATTGTACCATAAAAATCGCAATAAGTACAAACTAAATAGTGTCAGTTCTATTCAATTTACTTTTTTGTACTAATTTCATATAATTTACTGTTAGATTTTTCTGATTATCTTGGCGGGCCGTAAAAAAACTCTTAGCGGACCGCCCTGATTCATAGGGTTTTTATTCATTATTTATTAACGTGGTGTTAAGAAGCAATACGAGGGCTTTTGGCGATGGACCGTGGAATTTTGAGCCACTGTGAAGTGACGAAGAAGGCACTTCAGCTGGCACTTTCTCCTCCTACAAACTTCTACACCACACCAACGGGAGGATTTAGAGCTTCGACAGATTTAACGTGCCTCATTCCCTCTACACGACACGTCATTGGTAGCATCAGGACTCTAACTCAAGACTCGACGAAAACGATGCTGACCGCGAACTCGCATACGTGACTACTAGATTTCCGCGACCAAGGTTTAGACTGAACTTCTACCTGGGACAAATCCTATAGTAAATTCATATACAGTGACTGAACCTGAAAAAAATCGACTGTAGGGAGAGGAGGACGCAAAATTAACGGAGAGGGGAGGCACAATTTTTTTCGAGTTTACTAGATTTAATAGTGTTTATTTCGTTTATTATTCATGTTTACCTGATCCTTAATATAAATTAAATTAAATTGAAACTGAGAAAAAAAATTTACATTACTTGATTGAGATCAATGAGAGATATTAATGATAATTAATGAGAGGTATGGAGCAACAAAAGTTATCTCAAGTTACAGAACTATAGATAGCTCGATGGTCCTGCGCTTGGAGACAACAAACAACTTTGACGTCATCAAGACAACAAAATAAATGCTTTTAAATTTGGTTGGGATTTTCTGTTCAAGTGTGTTATTTTGTCTGTGCGTGAAATTACGACGGAGAGGGGCCCATGCTCCTGTGTGGATCCGTCACTGTTCATACATTTCAAGCACGACATACACCGTACATTTTGATGCCAGATCTATAAATGACCTCATCAGCAATTGTCTCGTTCCCTCTGCGGTATTTTTTAAGTCCACAATATCATCGATGCGCGACATCCACCAAGTAGTGTTTCTTCAGCCGTTGTTGTCGAACGCTCAGACACAAGAGATGACGAAACACAAAGACGCGAGCCCAGCTTTTGTTCGTTCGCGCGTACAACCTCATTAGGGGCTGTACTCTTCGTGACTGGGACTCGTGCGCTCGATTGTTATCTGCCACTCGGGTTGGGACAATGGGGGTGTTCCAGGAAAAGGAAAAGTTCATCTGCAGCTGTGGATGTGACAGTTGGTAGCGCTTGAAAGGGTGGTAGTGCTTTAAATCGGCAGCGCCATAGGTGGTGAGAGGTAGATTTGATGGTTGGAAGGGGGTTCGAGATGGAAAATCGAATGTGTGTGTGTGTTTCCTTCCGGTAATGATCATGTTTTGATGATACAGATTAAGATAGGTTTGGCTAGAGATGATGGATCGAATGTTTTTTCGATTTATGAGAACTGAATATTTGTAAATGGGAGAACAACTCCACAAGAAAATACAAATGTGCTTCATATTTGTGTATAAACGGTCAATTTTAACACTTATAAACATGCATCATCTAAAAAAAAAATCACATTAACGGTTGGGTGTAAATTCACCCCAGTAAATGAATTTTATTTTGCAAATTTAATAAAGATATATAAAGGATATTAGATGTTGCGTAAGAGTAATCCATTTCGGCAAAATAATGAAATATATTTTTTACAGTTATTGTGAAAATAACATTACGGGGCCTTTTACAAAAGAAGTTGGTATATATTGTATATTTCATAGTATATTTTTCATCTTCTTTCCTAGTACAAACACAACATCTAGTTACCTTGCTTAGACATGGATGGTAATATTGGAATTGTTTCTTTGGAACTTTTTCGTCAAGTATTTTTACCTCCGATTATGTAGCAAATTCGGTATTTTTAATCGTTCTTTAAGAAATGGTTCTATGGGAGATTAACAATAAATTAAATTTTCATGAATTAATTTTTTTAAAAAAATTTATGCTTACGGTATCGGGGGTAGGGTGGGGGGTAAATCTGTGACGTATTCCCTTCATGATGTAAAAGTGTTAGCTTCCCAAAGCACTCGTTCCGATTCAAGCACTACTTGTTTATCACAGATTCAACTCGCACTGCTCTCTAACTATTAGTTACGTCAATACAACCTATTAATCACGATGATTCATTTCAATCTACATATCTACCAACTTGTCGCGTTTCTCCCTTCTCTTTCCTTTCAATTCTATTTTGCTTATATATCACTATCTTTAATTCGATTCACTACCACTTCTTATATTTATCAAATTTACCTAATCATGTTTCATTTGGGTTTTGAAAAAATTGCAATTTTAGGCAATTCAAATTACCAAGAGATCTCTGAGGTTAGTGAAGAGAAAATCGAGAATAGTCCAACATCGCAAATTTGTTTAAAAATGGTACGTCAATGTATCACCATGACAACATAACAGGTCAATTGAAAAGTCCCCATCCTGACACATAGATGGCGCTACTAGAATTAAATCCATATGTTTTTAGTTAGCCCTAACCCTCAAAAGATGCGTGTATAAATTTGACAGTTGTCGGATCATTAGTTTGTGAATTATAGCATTTTGAGTGAAGCAACTTTTGTTATTGTGAAAAAAATGGATAAAAAGGAATTTTGCGTGTTGATAAAATATTGCTTTTCGAAGGGAAAAAATACAGTTGAAGCAAAAACTTGGCTTGATGCCGAGTTTCCGGACACTGCCCCAGGAAAATCAACCATCAAGGATTGGTATGCTAAGTTTAGACGTGGTGAAATGAGCACCGAAGATGGTGGACGCCCAAAAGAGGTTGTTACCGACGAAAACATTAAAAAAATCCACAAAATGATTTTGAATGACCGTCAATTGAAATTGAATGAAATAGCGGACACTCTAAAACTATCAACTGAACGTGTACATCATATCATTCACGAATATCTGGGTATGAGAAAGCTCTGTGCAAAGTGGGTGCCGCGCGAGCTCACTTTTGACCAAAAACAACGACGAGTTGATGATTCGGAGCAGTGTTTGAAGATGATCAAGCGTAATAAACCCGAGTTTTTGCGTCGATATGTGACAATGGATGAAACATGGCTCCATCATTTCACTCCGAAGTCCAATCGACAGTCACCCGAGTGGACTGCACACGATGAACCCGTTCCAAAGTGTGGGAAAACGCAACAGTCGGCTGGCAAGGTTATGGCGTCTGTATTTTGGAATGCGCATGGAATAATTTTCATTGACTACCTTGAAAAAGGAAGGACCATCAACAGCGACTATAACATAGCATTTTTGGACCGTTTGAAGGACGAAATCGCCGAAAAACGGCCGCTTTTAAGAAAAAGAAAGTGCTGCTTCACCAAGACAATGCACCGTGTCAAAAGTCAGTGAAAACGATGGCAAAAATTCCATGAATTGGGCTTCGAATTGCTTCCTCATCCAACGTAATCTCCAGATCTGGCCCCCAGCGACTATTTCCTGTTCTCAGATCTCAAAAGAATGCTCGCTGGGAAGAAATTTTCGTCGAATGAAGAGGTGATCGCCGAAACTGAGGCCTATTTTGAAGCAAAGGACAAATCATACTACAAAAATGGTATCGAAAAGTTGGAGGGTCGCTATAATCAGTGTATCTTCCTTGAAGGGAATTATGTTGAATAAAAAAACTAATTTTGCCAAAAAAATGTGTTTTACTATGGTAGGCCGGGGACTTTTCAATTGACGTGTTATGATGGTCTTTACTATTTTTCATTTTTTTTACCATTCTATGAAATACATTCAAAGTTAGAGTTTGATATTTTGAATTTAAATTGATATTGTTATATTACCAAAAATTTTATTAATATGGAGGAATTTTTTTTTAAAAAAAAAGATCAAATCATGCAAGTCTTTGAAAACAAATGTGAGAGCAACCAATTTTTTTCTCATCATTCACAAAACATTTGAAACATTTTCGTCTCAAAGTACCAATATCGCTATGAAGTGTATTTTATGTATTTAAACTTTACTCTGTACTAAGTTCTTTATTGACAAAATATACTGAGCCATTTCCTATATGTGCTACTTTTATTTATAATTATGATTCTAAATAATTTTTGTACTAAGTAATTATCTTGAGAATGAACTAAATATTTCTTTTGTTGCGTGTTCGGCCATTTAGTCCAATTATTGTAAACATTTTTTCTTTTCTTTCTTTAAAATTCATTTTTAAATAAGTTCGGACTGTATTCATTATTTTACCTGAGCATTCCATGAAGATTATAAGATTTAAGCTTGTATACCCTTAAGCCTTCTTTTCACAATTCACTCATTTTCAGTGAGATGATAGTCTTCAAAACATCATGTAGACGTGGTAGCCTAGTGTCATGATTGTGAACTCATTGTCTGCATTCTTTCCTTCGCTGGTGGGTTTGAATCCAGTTGCTACTAAAGCCCAGCCGTGTAGCTGATGCAGGTTAAATTTGTCGAGGCTCAACGTCCTCTCATTGGCGTGGTTTGGAAGTTTGAAGAAGGAGGGATTAACTTAGGTGTCATCCTCGTCACTTCATAAATAAACCTCGTAATAAAATAATCAATTCAAAACCTCATCTGTATAATATCTCTGGCAGAAAAATAGAGTTGCATTTTTTTCTAGATCTATTAGTCTCGTGTTCGTAATGTCTTTTGGATTCATACTTTGAAAAATACTTTTCAGTGATACAATTTTGTTACTTAAGTTCTCTGTCATACTAGATAATGAAATAAAACAATTCATTTTAAGAATATATATATATATATATAAAATCATATTTATGTATATAAAATCTCTCTCTCTCTCTCTCTCTCTCTCTCTCTCTCACACACACACACACACACATATATATATATTATATTCTTAAAATGAATCCTTTTATTTAAGATAACTAACAATGAAAAAAAGTTCATGAAATAATTATAACTATTGATAACAAGAAGTAATATGTTAGTATGATGATGATAAAGTACTGAAATAATTTGTTCTAAACTTTTACTCTTTGCTCAAATGCATATTCTATACGTATTATTTCAACCAGTATCCCAAGTTTGGGTGTAAATTAACGAATTAAAATTTCCTTAGAACGGTTTAATGTTAAAGCATATCCATGCGAAATTTTCTGAAACTAGTTTTGTTGCGAGGGTTGTCGCGAAATTGGGAGTACTGAGCTTCTGACGCTCAAACAGAATTTTTTCCCTAACCGAATTGACTGCATTGCTTTCAAGATTAAAATCTTGACAGTGGAATGCGTACTGGTTTATCTGAGTCAGTTGAAATTTCTCTTTGTCGTGCCATGTTGAAATGAATGTTTCGATTCTGAATCCCACAAGTGGCTAATTAGGGAGCGTAATTCAGTTTCTTCTCGATGGGAAATGCGCCGTTCCAGGTTTTCAACGAAACAAATATTGTTTATGGGGATGGTGCCTTGAACCATATAATGGGGTGCACGCGGGGGGTCGTGAGTGTAAAACTTGCGCAAAAAGTGCAAAACTGTTATTTCAGCTCGAAAAATCCTGGCCTCTGACTTTTCGGTTTTAATTGATTGGCTTTTATTAGCGTCGCACTAGTAGGAACTCGAGAGCTAGTAGCGACGGACCTCGTAATTTTGAACCTCGGTAAGTGACAAGGGCGACACTTGAGCTGGCACCTCCTTCTAACTTTCACACCACTCCAAGGGGAGGACTTTGATCCTCGACAGATTTAATGTGCATCAGCCCCGGCTACACGGTGGGTCTTGGTGGAATCAAGGCTCGAACCCACGGCTCGACGGAAAACGCCGGTCTCGAGTCCACGACCATAGCCACTAGGCTACCGCAGCCACTTCATGACACAAAAGACCCTCCGTATAACAGATTATGATGCACATTAAATCTGCCGAGACTCTGTTTGGTGTGGAACTTTGGAGAGGGAGGAGAAAGGTTAAGTATCGTCCTCGTCAATTACTAGGTTCGCTCTTTTGTTGTTTCTAAGGGCAACGTAAATAAACATTTATTCAGAAATATAATATAGATAAATAAAATTAATTAATATGTACAATATATTAACCATTATAATAATTATTACCATAAGTTAAAAAAATGGAACGCATCCCAAATTAATTATCTGACTTCGATCCTACTGCCTATATGAAAAATATTTCTCTGAGATTGTAATTGAACTTAAACACATATTTCTTTTTTTCATTTGTATGTAAGCAATCCATATTTCAATAGTATTTCTATTTCCTAACAAGCTCTCTTTTTCGAAGTTTATAGAGAAAATAGCAAGATACTTGCTTTTTTTTTTCCTTAAAAAAAAAAAGATATCTTTGTTTTTTATTTAAAAAAAATGCTTCTAATCATTAAAAAACGAGAAAATTTACATTTAGAAGTGTTAAAAAGGTCAAAATTAATAAAACTTTCGTATCCTTTCTCAAAAATCACAAATATTTCACCAAATTTAAAATTTCGGAAACATAGATTCCACATAATTTCTGGATTTCTAAAATAATGCTACTCTGAGAAGGATCAAAAAGTAATTAGTGCTAATATATTCCAGAAAGTGTTTTTTTTTTTCTGCTGAAGTTTAATGGAAGTAATGATCGTTAAACGAAACGATCAGGCAAATGAATTTTAATGCACTAGCTAATGATATACGATTTCTGAAGTTATATCTAATCAAGACAATTATATCAATATCATATCTAGCCAGAAAGATGAAGTCATGAATAATTTATTCAACATTATTACGAATCTCTTTCACTTTAATAACTACTTTGAATTAAGGAAGTCAAAATTTCTTTCATCATTTCGATTTCTTTTAGTGTCACGGCCATTTTTATCGGTTGAAAAGTATTCAGACTTTTGCTACATTTCTGAAATAAAGGGAATTTGGATGTTAGAGATAAAGATCTATTTTGTTTTCCGTACATAGGAATGTCTGTGATTTTAATGTAATTTTATCAAAATGATTAAAACAATTTTCTTAAAAAAAACGTTAAACATATCAGTTCGCTCTTATTTCATTATTCTGTGTGTTTATCTTATAGATATTATATCTTTTAGCGAGATCTTGTTACTTCCTGAAGTTTTCATGTGCAGAGAAGCAAAGCGATTGTTTATGAATGTCACGCCGAGAAGCAACACGAAAGTTGATGGTGACAGACCCCGTAATTTTGAACCTCGTCAAGTGACGAGGACGACACCTGAGTTCTGGCACTTCCATTTCCAAACTTCCACACAACGCCAGGACCTCGACCAGAGTTAATGCGCCTCTTCCTTACTGCACGGAGAATCCGAAACGGCAACAGGGTTCGAACCATGTTCCATGACTCGATGGAAACAACGCCAGTTGTGAATCTACGACGAAGTTCCTCCTAGCTTCTTGCAATACGTGCAAATACGTTCTTAAATTATAATACGTTCTTAAAATACGTGCAAATGCTTTCAGCTTTGGTTCCAAGAAAAGGGCTGTTGTTTTTGGACAATTGTTGTTAAATGTTAGTTAAAAATTTATTTCTATGTTAGGTTAGAGGTTCTTTTCATCGTTAGCATAAGAAAAAAATTGTTTTATAGCTCATTGCTTTTGCATGATATGTTCATGAATCGTCAGTACGGGAACTTGAATAACATCCGGTATTTATAAATTAGTTTTGCAATATTTTTTTTATGAGGTAATGAACAATAAAAATAAGTGGCATTAAAAAAAGAACTTAAGTTGTAATTTTTTTGTTCAGAATTTTGCGCAAAAAGATTCAGTTTGAAAAAAAGTTTCACGCTGCTTGGGAAAATGAAATGGAAAGCGGGGAAAGTAAAAATAATAATAATAAAAAAAAAAGCAAAAGATCAAACAACAACCGAAATGAACCACACGTTTGGTTGTTATAAATTACTTAATCAAAAGTGACAAGAGGCGTAAAATTAAAAACTGATGAAACATCTCAAACTTATAATAGAATATAGAGCCAAAAAAAAAAGTGATAGAATCCGGTAATAAATGACAACAGCATGATGAATTTAACGCTGAGAGCAACACCGGGCACACCATAAGGCATCCATCCTTCACAGATATTTCCCACCAAAGAGCCGAGGTTGATACCCTGGCATCATTACTATCACCAGTAGAAATAGTAGTAGATCGTTCTAAGCAATCTGTTCTTCAAAAGTTGAATTTACAGCCATTATTTGATATATAGTGGACATACCTTAATGTAATCAAGTTCGGTGATGCAATCGGGAACTGCCCAAGGCAGACAATGGATAAATGACATGGACAGATTTGCTTCAGAGCAAACCTAAAAGGCACTCCTACCCATTGCTCAACAAAAGGAAAAATAAATAGCAGGGAAGATTAAAAAGATGCTTTTAATTACCCGAGTTTGGGTGTGGAGGGACTGCGAAGACAGTCTTCACTTCCGAGCACTAAGACGGTGGTAAAATTCGTCTATTTGTAATCAGGAAGTATATCTGCCACCGGTTATTTTTGCTGTGTTCCTTGTGCGATGAAGATATATCGTACGCACGGGAGGAGCTATTATAATGGGTTTAATGACCAAGATAGTATGTTTATGGCTTCGGGGAGACGTTGAGAACGAGTCTTGTAAGTGCTGAAAGATTTGTTTCTTATTTTCAACAATGCAAATTATGGTTCGCAGGTTGTGGAAGCTCTTCCACGTAAAGGGCAAATATTATTGCTGATGAAAGCGATAGCTAGGGTCGTATTTCTAAAAGTAACTTAGTATTAAAAATTCTCTAAGCAAAATGCTTTCAGTAAAATTGAATAATTGTTATGAATACTCTTTGAAATGAGTTTTTTTTCCGGTTTAGTAAATTAAAAGTTCAAAATTGCTTTTGATATTTTTTTTTTATTTTTTTTTTAGATCTAACACAATCTCTTTTTTTAATGAACTTTTAGAAGTAAATCGGAATTAATTCCGATGTAATTTAAAGTAAAGCAAATTTGAATTTATTCTCACATTGAAGGTATAAGATGTAACGTGTATTGGATTTTGACCTTAGCCCAAATCCATGGAAACTTACCATTGCTGTTGATCGAATGACTAACTGCTTGTTAAAGCCGTTCTTAGACCCGGCATGAGAACCATTGGCAGAAGATAGCGTAATTTTGAACCAAAATCAAATAACGAGGATGACTTAGTTTTAGTTTAGCTTTTTTTTTTCCTGTCGCACTAGAAGCAACATGAGGGCTATTGGCGACAGATCTCGTAATTTTGAACCTCGGTCTGGTGATGAGGACGACACCTGAGCTGGCACCCCTCTCCTAACATCCACACCATGCCAATGGGAGGACTTTGGGCCCTGACAGATTTAACGTGCATCAGCCCGGCTACACGGCGGGTCTTCAGCGGCCAAAGATCGAACCTGCGACTGAACAAAAACCGCCGGCCACGAATCCGAAGCCATAAACACTAGGCTACCGCGGCCACATGACACCTGAGAATTAATACCCCCTCTCCTATTATACACCAGCGTGAGGAGAGATTTAAAGCTTTTTCACACAAAATTCAACAGCATGACTACCTAACGCATGATTATGCACAGCACCTCATTTTCTAATATAAATTTTTTTTCGACTGGATAGAAAAATCTGCACTTTTATTTATTTATGACATCATAAACTGTCATTTTCAACATCTTTTCATTAATTTCTTTCTGATCGAAGAAAATTTTCTTTACTTTTCAGGTTTTTTTTGTACTCTTTTGATCGTATACAAGTGTTGTTTTTTTTCAAAACAATTTCCTTTATACATATTATTTTTTAAATAGTAACTCAATTATGTTTTTTTTAATGGAGCTATCATTTATTCTTGCTACTTTTTGGCAGCCATATTGAGGGTTGTTATGTACTTATCTAAGGGCAAAATACGTTTAAAAGATACTGCATAGTAAAAAGTCCGTAAGTAGTCCATTTAAAAGATACTGCATACCAAAGTAAGATTCTGTGAAAATCTTGTTCGTAAATGCAGTTATATTCATGAACCATTGAATTGACTGAAAAAAAGATTTTGAGTTATATTTAGCTAGGTTTTTTTTTTTTTCGCTACTGCTTTATAAATTACAATTGACTGACAAACAATTGGATAGGGCATTTTGAAAAAGTGTCATCTCGAATTTTAAAGATTTAATGAATCAGAAAACCATATTTTCCCATAATAATTCCAGAAAATTTAAATTAGTAATTTTCTATCATTAAAAAGAATTACACATGATGTGAATGTCTATATAATTATTTATGAACCAGTTGGATGTCGGGGAAAAATATTTTTTCCTTTGAGAAGGTGACTCATTTTCAAAATGATGTTAGTGTGGGAAAAACCAAGTGCACTTTATCTTAGAAAGACTTATATTTTTATAAAATTCATGATAAAAAAAAAAATACATATCACTGCAAGACCTTATTGAATTCAAGAATAATAGACAATATAAGTGAGAAAGAAAGCAACATTTTTCTGGGCTTTTCATTTATTATTTCATTGTGTGACGGGAGACCATTCCTGTTTCCCTCTTGTGCCATAACTAAACAATGTTTAAACACTAAAAATCAATAAGTCGATCAAAGAGACGTTAGAACAATAAATACACAATTTATTAGTTGCTTGCTAATATAATGACAATTATAAATGCTCTCCCGGACAAGGCCTTAACCCGATCTACCAGTAATAAACTAACTGACTCTTACCGCTAAGGCTATCTTGACTTCTAGCATACATTAACTAGCCGATAACTTGTAACAATTCCTGGCTCTGACTTCGACTTCCGACACTGAAGCAATTGCTGAAGACTAGAATCACTCAACCTCTCTATCGCAACTCTCAGTCTGAGTTTGTATATTTCCTAACTCTCCTGCTTCACTTCATTTCTACCTGCTTTACATAATCACGTTTCATACTTGGTTGCGCAAAAGTTGTTTAGCAAAAGCAATCAATCTTAATTAAAAATACTCAAGGTTAGTGAAGAGAAACCGCGAATAGCCCAACGTCACAGTTGTAGAATTCTTTGTAATTGTCTGATAACAGATCAATTGAAAAGTCTCCGGCCTGACACATAGATGGCGCTACTAGAATTAAATCCATATGTTTTTTAGTTAGCCCTAACCCTCAAAAGATGCGTGTATAAATTTGACAGCTGTCGGATCATTAGTTTGTGAATTATAGCATTTTGAATGAAGCAACTTTTGTTATTGTGAAAAAAATGGATAAAAAGGAATTTCGCGTGTTGATAAAATATTGCTTTTCGAAGGGAAAAAATACAGTTGAAGCAAAAACTTGGCTTGATGCCGAGTTTCCGGACACTGCTCCAGGAAAATCAACCATCAAGGATTGGTATGCTAAGTTTAGACATGGTGAAATGAGCACCGAAGAAGGTGAACGCAGTGGACGTCCAAAAGACGTTGTTACCGACGAAAACATCAAAAAAATCCACAAAATGATTTTGAATGACCGTAAATTGAAATTGATTGAAATAGCAGACTCTCTAAAGATATCAACTGAACGTGTACATCATATCATTCACGAATATTTGGGTATGAGAAAGCTCTGTGCAAAGTGGTTCCCACGCGAGCTCACTTTTGACCAAAAACAACGACGAGTTGATGATTCGGAGCAGTGTTTGAAGATGATCAAGCGTAATAAACCCGAGTTTTTGCGTCGATATGTGACAATGGATGAAACATGGCTCCATCATTTCACTCCGAAGTCCAATCGACAGTCATCCGAGTGGACTGCTCACGATGAGCCCGCTCCAAAGCGTTGGAAAACGCAACAATCGTCTGGCAAGGTTATGGCGTCTGTATTTTGGTATGCGCATGGAATAATTTTCATTGACTACCTTGAAAAAGGAAGGACCCTCAACAGCGACTATTACATAGCGTTATTGGACCGTTTGAAGGACGAAATCGCCGAAAAACGGCCGCATTTGAAGAAAAAGAAAGTGCTGCTTCACCAAGACAACGCACCGTGTCACAGGTCAGTGAAAACGATGGCAAAAATCCATGAATTAGGCTTCGAATTTCTTCCTCATCCACCGTATTCTCTAGATCTGGCCCCCAGCGACTATTTCCTGTACTCAGATCTCAAAAGAATGCTCGCTGGGAAGAAATTTTCGTCGAATGAAGAGGTGATCGCCGAAACTGAGGCCTATTTTGAAGCAAAGGTCAAATCTTACTACAAAAATGGTATCGAAAAGTTGGAGGCTCGCTATAATCAGTGTATCACCCTTGAAGGGAATTATGTTGAATAAAAAAAACTAATTTTGCCAAAAAAATGTGTTTTACTATGGTAGGTCGGGGACTTTTCAATTGACCTGTTATATACTGGTAGAGCTTCTTGAAGTCCTGCATTTGAGCAGAGAGGCCATGAGAAGCTGTCTACGTATGCGATAGGGATAGTTTATTAACGTCGCACTGAAAAGCAACACAAGGGCTATTGGCGACGGACCTCGTCATTTTGAATCTCGGTCAAGTGACGAGGACGACATCTCAACTCATGGCAACGGAAAGACTTGGGACTTCGACCAAATTTAATATGCACGCATCCGGGTACACCGGGGGGGGTAGTGGCATGAGGGCTGTCAGACCTGCATGGAGGAGGTGAGGAGAGTCACGGTCTAAGATATGGCCTGTTTGAAAATGAAATTTAGGATGAGATCCATTTGGAAGTGTTGTAACGGATGAAATATGTCCCGTTTTCAAAGGGAATATGAGGGGATGACACTTAAGTGTTTACTTATTACTATGAAATAACTGAGATGTCTAAATAAAATGTATCCTAAAATGTATATTACCTAATATTTTTGTAAATAATGTTGAAAATGACAACTATTGCATGCTGACTTGTTTGTTTCAGGAAGCCGTAACCTGCAGTAACACAAACTTTTAATTATTACCCAGGAGTATCGTAAGGTTTTAATAACTAAAATAACCGAGATAGAAACTTATTTATTATTCTTAAGACTTCTCCACATAGTCACCTTCAAGTATTACACATTTCTCCCAGTGTTTCCTGATCCAACAAAAGCCGTCATCATAGAACTAAGCAGATTTTTTTAAACTCTCTCTTTTCCATACTGTGGGTTTCTTCAATCTGCACCATCCTAAAACCAATCAAATCAACTGGAATAGCTGTAATTTGCAGCTTTATACGCATGAGGATCAATTAATATGCAGAATAAATTTTATTCAGAAATCTCGATTATTTTTTAGTGATCATTAAAGATTTACGATACCTCTACTTACATGAAAAAATGCGAAAAACTGCGAAACTACCAGTAAGTGAATTAGTGAAAAAACTGGAGAAGACCCCTATTAAAAATGCTCGATTCAATTATTTTTACGAGCACTTCAGTCTTGTCTAGCTAATCATATTTAAATGTAACTTTGCATAAATGAAGGCCCGCGTTTAAAAAATCAGCAGCATCTCCTAACTACTCTTAAGTGAAACATTTCATCGCACTGCGCTATCTTTCGGAATAATGACTCAAGCTGCGAAGGATTCCCCTCTTCTAGATAACGTCAACGCTCCGAGATGATGATGTCCTTTTTTTACTATATTACTCTGCATCCTTTCGTTTTCTTTTGGCCGCGATTATCTTCGTGTTGACGGAGATTAACCTTGATAATCACTAGAGCGAAACACTTGACGCCGAAGATCTTCGCCTCGTGATGGTAATCGGAAACAGCATTCCGTCGCGAAAGTTATCGCGACGTGACTGAAGGATTTCTAGGTTCTCCCGAGAACCGACAAAATCTGAGAAGGAAACTGATTGAAGAGATTCAGGTAAACAATAACAATAAAATCTGATGATGTTTTCCTTTGTTAAAAGGTATTAGGATTGTGATAGGAACACTCTGTCATCCAGTTAAGCATCTAGATGCTGGAGAAGTGTTCTCGTAACTTTAACGTCTCGTTTTTTTCCTTTTATAAAAGATTTTTTAATTGATAACTGATCTAGTTTCAAGGGCATCGGGTATCAGCTTCCATAAGAAGAAGTGAATCTGGTTTTGAAGCACCGGGTGATTACAAAATCATCATTGGAGTTTTGAAACAACGAAACTTCAAAAATATAATGGCATTCTTCAGTAAGAATAAAAGAATCAAATGTTACAAGGTATGTTCCAAAAGTAATGAGAAATTTTTTAAAAATTGCATAATTGGGCAGGCAATGAAATGTTCCAAATATTCGCCAAAGTCTGAACCTTGAGCATTGATACAATGAGTCCACAGCCATTGTTCTCAGCATTGTGTAAGCCAATTTTGAGAGATGTTTTGAAGCTATGTTGTTACGGGTTTTTTGATCATTTTTGTGCCGAAATTGTGTTCTTTTAATTCCATCTTAAGTTTAGGGAATAAGAAGAAGCTGTAGGGGGCTAAGTCTAGGACGCATGGTGAACGAGGAAACACAGGGATGTTTTCACGGAATAGGTAATCATTCACAACCAATTCCTTTGTCAAGGTGGACGATCCAGCTGCTGGCGACCTGTGGGCGGATGCAGTTTACTCTTTTCCATAAGCGTTTAAGCACTTTCACATAAAATTATACATTAATTGTTTTCCCAGATGGAACACATTCCTTATGAACTTTTCCTTTAGAACCGAAGAATACATTTTGGAGGTTTTTCGCTCGTAATTTGCTCATCTGAACCTCCTTTGATCAAGGCGAGTTTGAGGTGTGCCATTCCTTTTACGTTTAATTTCAGGATCATATTGAAACACGCGACTTTCATTTTCGGTTATGATGTTCTTCAGACGACTTGGGTCACATGTGACAAATCCAACATTTTCAGCGAAATCACTTGAGATGTCTTTGAGGTCAGTGATCAAAACTTTTGGCACCCATTTCGCACAGATTTTGCGCATTTTAAATTCGTTCATGAAGATGCATTAGACAGTTATGTTAGGCAATTCTACCATACCCGCTAATAAACGTACACATAAATGGCTGTTTGAATTTAAATTATTCATCTCTTGATCAATGTTGCTCTCAGTTTTTGTTGTTGATGGTCATCAATCGCGCAGGTCGAATTCCACGATCTTTCATCCGTTCTTAAACGCGTGGTGCCACTTGTAGAGCTGGGATTGCGATAAAACTTCGCTGCCGTAAACTTTTGTCATTTCCATAATATCACTACGACATTAACCAAGCTTAACAAAGAACTTTATTGCATCGTAAGCGGCGCGAAGCGTTCGCTCAATGATTTTCTATAAGGCCACTGAGGATACCTAGACAAATTAGAACATTTGCTGACCGTTGGCATACGTAACCAATTCACCTGCCGCCGCCATCTGTCCCAAAAACGCGCAGTAAAATTATTCTCATTACTTTTGGGGGACACAAACCATGTATATTTTTATTTCCATTCTTTCATTTTTCCATAGTTTATTTTCGAATCTCAAAATAGCGACAAACAACCGGAATGCGCTTTTATGTAATAAACTATGAGTTACATATATCATTTGCCATGCATGTCCAGTCAAAGTTCGGGTTTACAACGCTAAAATCAAATATGGCCGTGATACGCCAAATATAATCGAGCGTAAGTGTGATTTAGACGCAAAAAGAAACGGGGGGAAAGGCTAACATTTATTAACAAGTTGAAAGGTCGAAAATAGAGAAGAATCGCTTGGGTATATCGGAGGTGCGTCGCTTGTTTTTACCAAAGACAGTAAACTAGATGGGAAAGAAAAAAAAGAGCAAGGGTGCATCGGGATCATGATGCCCGTATCAGCCTACAGAAAGTAAGCTCCTAAGGGATTCAGTGTAACAAGGATTCGGAAGAAAATATGTCTCATACGAAGGGCTATCAGACATTCAACACTGATTTCGACAACTTAAGAACATCATTTATGTAAAAGAACGAGATGTGTGTAGACCATAAATTAATAATTGCTTATTAACATCGCACTGAGAAGCAACATGAGAGCTATTGGCGGTGGAAGTGAACCTTGGTCAAGATACAAGGATGACAGCTGAACTGGTACCTCCCTGTCCGAGCTTCCACACCCCATAAGCGGGAGGACTTGAGACCTTCTACGGATTTAACGTACATCAGCCCCGCTACATGATGGGTCATTAGTAGCATCCGGGCACGACCCCCCAGAACCGGACGAAAACAACGTTCGGCCACGAGTTCGCGGCCATTACCACTAGGCGTCCGAGGTTACAGTGTGATAGACCAAATGTTTCACACGATGTAGCAGATAGCGTTGGAGATTGTTTTGCACTTAGCCCACAGAAATCAACATGTCTCGCTTGTAGTGAACATGGTTATCGAAAACCAACTGTGGAAGATTGTACATCGGTGGTTACATACGAAACCACGCCGCATTCAGAATGAACATTGACAATAATATGTATGTTTCAATTTCTCTGAGGAAAATTTGATGTGTCTATCATATAACGAAAGGATGATATATAGAACATTCGTAGCAGATTGAAATCAAAATTGAACAGTTTCCCTTTTTTATGGAGCAATTTTCATTTTCACATTTGTAACACTTTTTTATTGAAAGTAAATTTAAACCGTGTGATTTTTTTTGGAAGCATCTTGTATTTTAAAGTATTTCAATAGATTAGCAATATTTAAATGAAAACTGAGTGAAGATATTAAATATCGTTCCCTTTGAGTTTTAGAGTTGTGATGAAGGTATAATTACGTCGTTGAATTTAACATTTGAATTGGACATTAATAAAGCATTTTGATAAACTGTACTGTGTCTTAGCTCATTATTATTCCACAGAAAGAGATACTTAGTTGATAAGTTTAGTTCAAATCTCGTAGTTTTTGATAATTTAATTTCTTTTTTTTTTCTTTTATAAAATACTTTGAGTTGATAACTAATCAGATTTCCAAGTCATGGGATTGATAGTTCCCGTGAGAAGAAGCGAATTTGGGATTAAAAGATTTTGATATTTTTCTGAAACAGACAACATCTAAAATGGGAGCTGAGGGATGGTATTAAAATCAACGAAGTGTCATAAATGATGTTAAGATACTCTGTGTCCTTGAGTTAAGCCCTTAGGCGTTGGGCTATGGTGAAGTGTTTTGAAGAGTTCAATGTCTTTGTTAATTATCATTATTATAGAGTATTTAGTCGATAAGATTCAGCAATTTCAGGCCCACTAATTTTTGACAGCTTTATATCTCCTTTTTTTTGTCACCTTAGAGATGATTTGTCATTGGATAACTTAATTTTCTTCAAGGTCATAAGGATCATAGTTCTTTCCAGAAGAAAATAATCTTGGATCGAAGGATTTTATGACTGTAGAGCTGACAAAATCTAAAATGGATATTGTAGAACCGATTTAAATACAGAACAATTAAAAATCGATGCAAGAATTAAGAAATGTCAAAGTTATGATAAAGTTACACTGCCACCGAATGCACCACCTAGACCAGTGTTTTTTAATTTCAGAAAGGAATATCACGTCAAGTTGTTAAAGATACGATAAAAGACACACCAAAAAAGTTTTTTTGCAGGGACGAAGATGGGCAATTCGAATCGCAACCGTCGCCAAGGTCAACTGACTTCTGCCCAACAGGGGTGGCAACAGCTAACGCCGAAGTGGTGATCTACTACCTGAACACTAGGTGGCAGCATATCCCATCCTAGAACTGCTGGTTGCATATATCCCAAATTTGATATTTACCTCCGTCTCTAAATCACGATTAATGATATAAATGACTTCGGTGCATGCATCAAATAGACTCAAGATCTTATCTAGAGATTGCCGATGATGTCAACGGAAAAGTTCAAAATAACACTAAAATACAACAGGAGATGTATATCAATTGTCTTTCCTCCTTAGAATCGCGAGTGTTAGGTTCAGTAAAAATATTCCGAGGTCCATTTTAAAACCACTGAATTTTCGAAATATTTCAGAGAACTCCCTTTTATTTAGAATATAAAATTATTTTGCTCGATCTAACCCTCACTTTCTTTGCTGACACAGGTGTGAGTACACAACCTCGCGCACGTTATTTTCATCATGGTTTAGACAGTATAAATTTGGTAAAAATTTTCAATATAAATAAAGATTTGTTACTTAAAGAACCAACTTCAATAATAACCTCGCCAATATGTTATACACTTAGTCACAAAAGTAAGTATGCAACTCATAGCTTAAGTGAAAAAGCTCTAGTTCTCAAATAAATATAAGAAAAATATTATTTTGGAGAGTGTTGCTTATAGCTTCTGATTCAAGTCGTAAAGTAATGAAAAATAAACCAAATCATTATATTTTAAAAACCTTTAAGAGTAATTTTGTTAACTACCAGTAGAAATTTAAATCACAAAAGTATGTATGCACTCTGAATTTTTGACTTTTAAATAGGCTGAATGAAACTTCTCGAGTGATTTTTCGTATTTCAGTGATAAGTTTAGCAGTTCTGCTACAAAGTTTGTAAGTTTGAGCTTTAAATACATCAACAATTCACCAATGCCTCCACGTCGAAAAGAATTATCCAAAGATCTAAGGGATGCAATGATAAAGCTCTATAAGTAAAGCAAGTCCCAAAGGCAAATCGCTAAAATCATAGGCAGAAGTCCTGCAACAGTGCAAAAAATCATTGAAAAGTTCCAGGCTGAGGGAAATACTCTAAACAAGCCAAGAACAGGACGACCGCCCATTTTGACGGATCGAGAAAGGCGAAATATTGTTGGAAATGTGAAAAAAAATCCGATGATTAGCTCACCAAAATTGACAACTGATGTGAAAAACAATTTTGCGAAGTCATGCAATCCTGAAACAATTCGCCGTGTGTTACGGAAGGAAGGATACCATGGTCGAAATATGCGAAGAAAACCATTTGTAAGCAAAGTGAATCGCAAAAAGAGAATAGATTTTGCAAAAGAAAATGTAAAGCAGGACACAAATTTTTGGAATTCCGTGATTTTTTCGGACGAAAGTAAATTCAACATCCACGGGTCAGATGGACACCAAAAAGTTTGGAGGAAAGCAAATGCAGCTCTAAAACCAAAGAACATGAGAGGAACTGTAAAACACGGTGGTGGTTCGATTATGATTTGGGGTTGCATGGCAGCAACTGGAGTAGGAAATTTAGTTATAATCGACGGAATAATGAATCAATATAGCTATTTGAATATTTTAAAGAATAATCTAAGCCAAAATGCTTCTAAATTGGGACTCGGTGGATCCTTCACTTTCCAACAAGATAATGATCCCAAACATACTGCTCGGGTTGTTCGGGAATGGCTGCTATATCACGTGCGGAAACAGCTAAAAACCCCACCGCAGTCACCTGATCTTAATCCCATTGAACACTTGTGGGATTATCTCGATCGCCAAATTAGAAAACAAGAGATCAAAACTAAGAATGATCTAAAAAAAGCCCTTTTGGAAGAGTGGCAGAAAATACCATCTTCTGTCACTCAAAATTTAGTAAAATCAGTGCCATCTAGATTGAGAGCTGTTATAGAGGCCAAAGGCTATCCAACAAATTACTAATTTTTTTGAAAAATTATAAAATTTGCAATATTAATGTCTTTGTTTTTGTTTGCATACTTACTTTTGTGATGTAAATTACATCCTATTTTAAGTTAAGCTCATCTTGCTAATTAAATATTTGTACTTTTCAGATATTTTTCATTTTGTAATTAAGCTAGATTTTGCTGTAATCGAAATAAATCGTTAATTTGAAAACTCTAATATTGTAGGTCTGTTTTTTTTCATAGGACATCATCACATACACTCTGCATACTTACTTTTGTGACTAAGTGTAGTTATATACGCACATTAATCGAACCCATGACTCGACAGAAGTAATACTGACTGCAAGTTCGCGACCATGACCGATTGTAAGACCAGCTTACCTATGATAAAACATTTTGAATGGGAATTAATTACCAAGACATATTTTCGGTTAAAGAAATAAGGTAAAAAATAAAATTAAATGTACTGTGCGCGTTTTATGCTTTAGCATTGCGTAAGTATCTTGTTACAATTTATACAATTGCTAATTAAACAACGTACAATAACCTCATAATACGGTGACTTTAATATCTTGAAGTACGAAGCGCTCTTCATTGTTTTAGCTCCTAATTAATCACGTATAAATTCACGAACTTCCTAAATCGGTCGCTGGCATAAAATACTTGTGGAAGCATCTGATTATGGGCTTACAATCGGAGAGAGATACCAATAAGATTAATGTTCCGAATACAATCACTGCATAAACTTTAATAACTCTTGTTCGTGTCAGAGAGCTTTAATGTAGGCGACTAACAATAAAAATTGAATGTTCCAACCTAAATGTTAAGCAGAATTCATTAGCACTAATGACTTAAGGATCAATTAATTTCGTTTTATGTTCATTAGCGGTTTCTTTTAGAGTGTTATTTGCATGATAGTTCCGTGTCCGTGTGGCTTTCTTAGATGTTGTGACTGATAAGGGATGCGAGGAAATTTTGACCATAAGTGCAAGGTTAGAGAAGGGGGTCTTATGAAAATTACTGACATTCACACTGGTTCTAAAATTTGAATGTACCGTAGTTTCTAACTAAAGAGGATGGCTTAGTTTTGTTTAATTAACGATATTTGAGAATTATCCAGCGAGCTATTAGGGAAGGTATCTTGAAATTTTGCTCTTAATTATATATAATCCTTTCGGTGTCTATGAACGTAAGAGATATCTTTAGTTTTAAAGATAAAGCTGCATCATTTTGGAGGATGTTATATAATTGCAAACCTTAAGCTTAATGGCACAAGAGCCAATTCTAGCCATGCTAAGCCAAACATTTGTTAAAACTGTAGTCTAGACGGTAAAAAAGGAAGGTTGACAAGAAGGAAGGTCAGAAATAAAGAAGGTTTGCAAGGGTATCCCTGGGGCGCGTCACTCGTGTTTTCCAAAAGCCGAAACTTTAAAGGATAGGAAAAGATCATTAGTATACTTCAGGGTTAGAATTCCCGTACTTTTTTGTCTGAAGATACTAAACCCCCGAGGGGTTATACTGTTATGTACTGTTATTGACTGATTTCGTGTAATTTCAAACATCGGTTGGATGTGGCAAGAAATATACCCGATTTGTACATCTGTTTCACTTAGGAATGTACAGTGTGAAACACTTTTTTCGCATAGGAAAAAATTAAATATTTCAGTAATTCAGTAGTAAAATTTAAATATTTCAGTGCGATTCTTACACCTACCTGTTTATCAAACAGGCTGCTTAAAATGTTTAAACATTCAATCAATATGGAATGTTTCAGTTCAGTGTAGGAAATAAGATATATTTGACATTTAAATGAAAGAGATAGGGCGTGGAACCCATCTTGTGTACCATAAAATGGATTGAGTTAAAACGAAGTATAGAGTACAGTTTGGCGATTTCGACAATTTTTGGCGACTTTTAAAAGAGGTCGCTAAACAGTCTTCAGGGTTAAACAGCCTAATATTACAATGGTTTGTAAAAAAGGCTCCCCAGAATGAATGAGCTATCGAACAAAAATTGCGCCAAATTTAGTATGCCCCCCCCTCCATACTTTTTAAAACCAATCGACTGATTCAAACTGAAAAGAATAATGCAATAAAATTTGTAATAATAAAATATAATTACTATATAAGAAAATGAAGTAAAACAAAGATTCTATATCTTTAGAGTATATCGCTCTCACTTTTCTTTTCTTTCTTCCTTCCGCAAAATAAATTTGAAGTCAAGTCCTTATTCTTTAGAATTCTGTAAAACCAGCTTTAATGTACAGTAATCCTCATTATTTCTTACGAAATAATTTTAATCAACTCTACTCAAAATCCACTGATCATGACACTCACGATTTAAAAGGTCAGTCCCTGAAAACGCCCCTCAAAAGATTAGAAATTGCACTTCTACACTCAATTACTTGAGGCTTGTAAATCTCAGGAGGATTTAATTTGCAATATATAATCCCCATCATTCTTCATTAAAGTATTTAGAAGTATTTATCTCGAATCCACGATTTAAAAATTTCTAATCGGCAAATTAACCATCAGCTAATGTGGCATGAAAGAAGCAAATACTAATTCTATGATTCTATGAAGATATCTTAATAACAGGTCAGACGGAAGGGAGAATATGTGCATCACGAAGAAAATAAAATATATTTTACTTGAGGGAATTATTTTTGTTTCAAGGATGATAGAGGGCACCCTTAAATAATGGAATGAAGCTAATGTTTCTCTCTTGTATTTTTCAAAGCTTCAATTGCTGTTCTATACAATCTCTCTCTCTTTGAAAACATAAATCTTTCATCAAATACGGAGAGAAAACTGCTTTTACTCGTAAATACCTGGTTACTCAAAATGAATCATCCAATTTCAAAATTCTTCATTTTCATAACTATATGACCCAAAATGATAAGTAATACATGGTCTTCGTATGTCCTTTGTGAAGCTATTTCTGGACAGTTGTTTTGGAAACTTTCACACACAGGTACATCTCGCCGTTGGATCGGTCGCAGTGAACGAGTTGTTGTTACACAAATGGTCGCTGAAGTCACCTGATATAGCCCCATTGGATTTATTCTTTTGGGGGTTGAAAAGATAAAGTGTATGCGCCATTTTTGCCCGCATATTTATGTGATTTTAAGCAACGAATTTCTGCTGCTTTACAATCAATTACTATTAAGACTTAAGAATGTGTTTAGCAGGAATTAACATATCGAATTGATATCATACGCGTAACTAAAGGAATTTGTACTGAACACTTGTAAGAAACACTGCTGTATTTTCCCTTAGCCTTCACGTATTACTTATAGTTCTGTGCCGTTTATTTATAACAATATGGAATTTTGAAATCGGATGAATCATTTTGAACAACCCTGTGTTTTATTTCACGATTGATCTAAAAATAGAACAATTCCAGTGGAACGTTATTTTAACAGGGAAAAGAAATAGATTTAAACAATTTGCTATGTGCGAGAAAATATGTAACAATGGTTTACTTTCATGGTAATTATTAAACAGTTTTATAGAAACGCTCATTCATTCTAAGACTCTACTCTAAAAATATAAAACTCTGCAGAGATAAGAATATAAAAAATTCTACTGTTAATATATATATATATATAATACTGAAAAACAAATTTGGGAGAAAAAGATCATTCGACTATTGATGTGATTGTATATTGACGTCGCACTGAAAAGCAATATGAGGTTTTTGGTGACGGACCTCGTAATTTTGACCCTCGATCAAGTGACGAGAACAACACTTGAGCTGGCACTTTCCTCTCCTAATTTCCACGCCACGCCAATGAGAGTACGACCTCGATCAGATGTAATCTGAATCAACCTCGTTACATGGCGGACCTTTAGAGGCATCAGGGCTCGAACCCACGATTCGACAAAAACAACGCCGGCCGCGATTCTACCACTAAGCTACCGTGGTCACAGGAACTATATTGAAGAGAATAATGTTAAACTTAACTACGTGGAATAAAATTAAAGGTTGTTTAGAATAAATCTGGTTCTTTTAGCCACACATTGTATACAAGAAAACTTTTCTTATTGAAATTTTCAAACAATGTGTATTAAGGGCTGATTTATTTTAAATCTTCCGGGGCTAAATATTCATATGGCTATGATATCGATATGGATGGAATGTGGAGAGCTAGCTCAGTGATGGTTGTCGACCCCGTCATTTTGACATGGTTCCAAACTGAGAGGTGTATTAGTTATGGTTAACGAGCAGTAATAAGCAACCGGAAACATTCTCCACTCGGGAAAAATAGCACACACACATTTGTTGTTCTATATCTCATAATCAATCATTCGAAGTTCTCTACTTACAATCAACAAATAGACACGGTAGCCGAGTGGTCTAGGCATCAAATTCGAAGATATTGAAGCTTTAGTCGAGCCGTGAGTTAGAATTTACTATAGTTAAATATATATATAGGGTAGAGAGAAATCTGTCAAAGTCATTGAGAGGTTGTGATGTTGATGTGGAGAGTGGGGTGCGAGATATGTGTCGACCCCGTTTTTTTGATCATGATTCAAAATTGCTAGGTGTTTTGGATTAACGGATTTTTGTATTCAGCAGAAATAGGCAGACAAAAATCGTCAACAAACTTATAAAAAACGGGCAAACCAACAAACTATTATGAAACGTTTGAATATTCTTTTATGATCACAGAAACCTCATGAAAAGTTTGATAAATTTGTGATTGTGAAGTTGAAACAGGTTCGAACTTCTTAAATTTTATTCTATTAAGACTGTTATGCAAAATAAAGTAGAATTTAAGAAGAGAAAGTAGCACTTCAAATGTCGTCCTCAGCATCAGTTCATGGTATTGAATTTGTTATACTTTTCTCCTTATGAGTTAGTATTAGCAATAAAACATGCTTTTGTAGGTTTGTTCACATTTATGGAAACGCTGGGATAAAAAAAAAAACTGAGGCATGAATTGCATGTATCTATTATTAGAACCTTCGAATCTTGGTGTTTGTTTGGGTTTATTAACGTCGTACCAGGAGCAACACGGGTTATTGGTGATAGACCTCGTAATTTTGAGCCTCGATCAAATGACGAGGACGACACCTGAGCTGGCATTCCCCTCTCCTAACTTCCACACTACGTCAACGAGAGGCCTCGACAGATTTAACGTGCATCAGCCCCGGCTACATGGTGGGACTTCAGTGGCATCAAAGCTCGAACTTAAAACTCGACAAAAACCGGCAGCCACGAGTCCGCTTCCATATCCACTAGGCTACCATGGCCTTTTTCGTATCTTCAGTTTCCTAATTTTTGAATCGAAAAAGGTGTTACTATTTTCTTAAAAGTTGGCTAACTTTATTGGTATTTGAGATGTTTGTCATTTTTCGTCTTCTGTGTGTTTCATTCTTCAACATCGTACCATCAATAGTTGATTGATTGATTGATGGGAGATATAGGGCAATAAAAGCCCTTTTCCCTATCTAAAAAAATACTTTAGATTAATAAATATCAAACCATATCATCCTATGTTAAAAAAGATCTAAAGTTCTTCTTATTCGACACTGATTTTGTAAAAGTTCTCTGAATGTGATAAGAATCTAATTGTAGTACATTGCAGAGTTCATTTCTATGAGAGGTATAGTTTACACAAGTTAATAAAATGTGATTAGATCATTAATCCTATTACTGGTAGAACAAAAACTGCGTTATCCTGCTAATTAAATTTATTTTAAAGACCAGGGGTAGTTATCACTTTGCTGAAACATCGGATTCAAAGAATTTCCTCTCCTCTGTTTGTTGCCCATTAAAAATGTTATCAATGGTTGGTACGTTCACCAAAATTACTAAGTATTTGCTGCAGTAACAGTTTAAATGAGTTTTTTTAGTTTTTTTTTTGCTAATTGTATGCATGGATATTTTCTGAGAACTACCCAGTGGATATTTACGTCAAATTCTGTTATACTATCAATGCTACGAGAATCAATAAATAAAAATGTTGATTGATTGGATTTATTAACGTCGCACTAGAAGCCAACACGATGGCTATTGCGACGAACTTCTTAATTTTGAATCTCGGTCAAATGACAAAGACGACATCTGAGCTGGCACCTCTCTCTCCTAACTTCCACGCCAGGCCCTCGGGGTGGGAGGACTTTGTGAGCACCTATATACTTAACGTGTGTCAGTTCCGGCTACACGGCGGGTCTTCAGTGGTATCAAGGCTCGAATCCACGAAAAACGCAGCCTCGAGTCTACAACCATGACCACTAGGTTATCGCGGTCACTAAATAAAAATGTAATTATCGAGTACATTAGTAGCCTCTGATTATTTTTACGATTTTTACATCATTTCGAAATATCCAACTACGTAACAATATATATATTTTAAAGATGTATTGATGATCAAAATCTGCATATCAGAAAGGAAAAAAAAATGTTTCTCCTAATTTCCTTTTGAATTTCAATTAATATAATTTCATAATAAATTGAGTGGAATTCAATCTCCCCACTCGGATAATTTATACTACGCAAATGTTCAGTATATTTATATACTTATATAATAATTCATGTTAATATTTATCGAAACTAAAATAACTTAAAAGTTAAATTAAATTAAAGTATCAAAGTTCTATGCAAATTTTTTCCGTTGGCGTGGTGTGGATGTTAGGAGAGGGGGGTGCCAGCTCAGGTGTCGTCCTCGTCACTTGACTATGGTTCAAAATTACGAGGTCCGTCGCCAATCGCCTTCGTGTTGCTTCTAGTGCGACGTTAATAAAAACTAAACTAAACTAACTATGCAAATTTTTACAAGAACGGATTTAGCCACTCAAGGTGCAATTTTTTTATATAATTATTATTAAATTACTCAATTAAATATAAGAATTAAAGTGAACGATGAAATATCGAGAAATAGACAATAGTAAACTTTTCCAATATTAAAATTAAAGGAAACGATAAATTATTAAATTGAATATATTTAAGCTAAATGTAATTAAAATTGAAGCAAACGATAAAAAATTGAAAAGTGATCTGGTGCGCCAAAAGTGATCCAACTAAAACATCAGTCCCTTGGGTGGCTAATAAAAATGATTTACTTCTTTTTAATAATCAATGATTTTAAGCATCATGGAATCACAAGGAGATGACAATTATTGATATTTTGGTTGTTTTATAATCTTAGTGACCAAATCTGACTTTTGAGAGATTTTTTTTCGGTACTTATATAAAATCTGGATTACTAAATCTTTGGTTGGATACATTTTAGTCGATTTGAAATCTTGATATATTAAAAATAATTTTCGATTATCTATAAACTTACAGTCAAAAATATGCAATAACATTCAGAAATCAGAGATACACAATAATCAGCGGGATAGTTCATATTTCATCAACTGAAACCCATCTTTCTTGAAAATTTTACTGACATAACAGTTCCATCGTATTTTAAAATTTACCATACATGTAAATTAATAAAATTTACTCAGAATATAATCCCCATGTATTAAATTTAGGATTTTTCAACTTTTTGAAAATCAACCTACCCAAATTATTATTTTTATATCAAAGCCTTTCTTAAGCCGAGGGAAAAAAATTAATGATATAGATTCCGCAAGAGGGTATTTCTTAGAGATGCTCAGAGGTTTTTGTGCCATATTCCATAAACCTGTTTTTCCCATCCCTTACAGGAACATATGACTAATAACTTTTAAGGGCAGGAACAGGAAACTATAGGAGGGGGACCGTAATATAGCTGCAAACGACATTTATGGAAAAGGGGAGGAGGGACACAATGGAGACGGTCGAGATGCCGCCAGAGGGGTGTGGTGCACACGATTTGAGGGTCAGCGATTTCGGAATATTTATTATTATCATCGCTTGCAGTTCTTTAGGCCACATTTTTTTTTCATTCATTTACGTGATGAGTCTTAGGGATGGTGTATAAATGGCACACGGTTTGCTGCAGATGTGTATCGCTCATAAAATTCTTTCACGGGGAGCAGTATTATCAAATTGTTCAGCTTCTTTTGGATGCATCTGGACTTTTATAGCGTTTTTAAAATCCAATCAACTTTTCTGGGTTTTTTTTATAAAAGGCTTTGTATTTTTTGTGGAATACATTCTGATTATTCTAACTTCTTTCCCTATAATACAATTAGGTCTTATATTTTTTTCTGCATTACACATACACACAAACGCATTAGAGACTTTTATATGTAAGTACACATCTTATTTTTTCACGTATTCTCCCTCTCTCCCGTTTCTTCTTTCATTTATTTATATGGAACTATTCACATTCATTAGTTTGCGACAATTTACATAATATTCATGTACAATAAAGCACATTTATTCATGCACGATAAAATACTTTTATCATGTAGTATAATGTATATTTATAAAAAATCAACATTTATTTACGAATCACAATCTACATTTGCTCATGTACAACATTGGACCTCGTAATTTTGAACTTCGGTGAAGAATCGAGGGCGACAACTTGATCTCCCTCTCCAAACTAGCACACCACGCCAACGGGAGAACGTGGGACGTCGACGAGATTAAGCGTGCATCATCCACTCAACACCAAGGCATCAGAGTAGAAACCTACGACTCGACGAAAAACAATGCCGGCCGCAGGTCCGCGAACATAACCTCTAGGTTACTGCGGCCACAACTTTAAGGCCTTCACATTAGTAATTAAATATGTGAGCAAATATGTCCGTGAAAAGAGAGAGCCTTTTTCTATTTCTTCTACAAAACTGTCCCTTCTTCCCTCGATTAATTAAGAATAAGAAATATGAATCCTCGATATCAAATGAATGACCTCATCATTTGACCTATCTTTTCTGTCTCGTTACTTTGTATCGTTGCCAAAATTTTGAGTGAAATGGTTTTTTAATGAGATATTCTTCATTAATGAGATGTTTACACGGCTTGATTTCTTGACATATTTTTAAAACACTTTTCATATCGTATTTCATTCGAAATCAGAAATAATAATGGACGTTTTTTTTCCCTTCCCCCACTCCTCTTTTGCAGATAATAAAGAAATTCGTGTGGAAAATTCCTTTACGATTAAATCACTACCATATATGTATGTATACACACACACACATATATATATATTGTCTCTTTATGCACTTTCGCGACGGGTATGTCATATACACATCAGCTAAAAGCTTTATCTCACGGTCGTATGTATCGTATATAAATCATCATTTAAATTGACTCTAGAGTCGGGTGTTCCGCATATGATTTTTAAAAGATCATTAAAATAAAATTAATTTATGTGAATTAAATTTTCATGTATTCAATTTATTTATTAATCATTTATTAATAATTTAATTTATCCTATTTATTTGTTGTATTATTTATTTATTTTATTATTTATTTAGTATACTGTGGCTGCTTTCTACAACAACAGCGCGAGAATTTAAAATGCCTTAATAACTAGCCCGACGATTCTAGTTCAGTGGCTTCTAACTTTTTTTCACTCGTGACCCCTTTCCGAATTTTTAAAAATGTTCTGGATCCCCCACCCTTCCCTTTTCCATCTGCCGGATCATCGTATATAAAAAGTTTGAAATTTTTCATTTTTCTATTTTTATACTTCTACATTTTTTTAATGTTCAAAAATACTTAAGTCAAAATTTAGAGTTTAAAAAATTACTTTTTTTACAATGCAGTTTAAATTGTTATTTTGGTATAAATATTAGTCTATATTGTGGTACATTAATGTAATGTTTTAATAGAAAAGATGTGAAAGGAAAGAAGAGAAAACACAGTTGCTTTTTAAAATTTGTTAACTCTACTTTGAAAATGTTATAAATTTAACAAATGCAGTTTGATTTATTTTAAAACTCTACATGTATAAAATAAAAAGCAAGAATATCATGAAACAAAAAAATAGATTGTGAAATAAAAAAAGTAGGTTTGTAACACATTATCCGCCCTCGCGTTACATCTTTCATACAGAGAACAAAATCAGAATACAACTGGACGGCAGTTGAAAAAGAACTGATTAATTCTTTGTGAAATAACCTTTATGAAGTAACATTCAAAATTAAATGAACAAATATTGTCATCTGAAACCACCCAAGCGTTCCTTACTGCAAATCACCATTACTTACATATTATGTGATTATTTATTAAAATTATAAGAACCCGTATTGCCAGATTTTGAAGTTGCTTCGAAAATTTCTTCCAGTCGCATTAAAACGAAGGTTATTGTGAACAAAATTCTTGCACCAACTCTTTTCAGATGACTTTGGTTTAGTTTAGTTTTATTTTCGTCGCACTAGAAACAACACGAGGGCTATTAGCGATGGACCTCGTAATTTTGAACCTCTGTCAAGTGACGAGGACGACACCTGAGCTGGCAATCCCCTCTCCTAACTTCCACATCACTCCAACGTAAGGACTTTGGGCCCTGAACAGATTTTACGCGCATCATCCCCAGATACATGGCGGGTCTTTAGTGACCAAGGCTCGAACCCGCGACTCAACGAAATCCGCCGGTCATGAATCTGAAACCATGATCACTAGGCTACCGCGGCCACTCAGATGACTTTGGAAGCATTAAAAGGTGTTCATTTATTAGAGTGATGGATCGAATTTTTGCGCAGTAACTTTTTTTTTGTTTTAATATAATATTGCGTCGATAAAAATCTAAGCATGTCTCATTAACTTATAGAAATGATGTCATTTGCTTATGAAAAAGCTGAAACTATATCTTGAGTACTAGTACCAACGTTAGGGGGGAAAAGTCTGAAAGACAGATGTACATTTTGGGGGAAACAACTGTGACTCCAAATTTGGCGCGGCATAAAGGGTTGTTAATTCACTCAAACCAAAAATGGCTGTCTGTATTTCTCATCATTAATAGAATGTTGGAAATGTATCTTGCTCTCAAATCATAATTTTTTTATCAAAGGAATATCCGCCTATGTTAATTATGAATTTTTTTGAAAATGATTTTGATGTTTAAACATTGTCTGGTGTATATTTTTCACAACAAAATAAAAAGCACGGAAAACGAAAACAATTGCATTGAAAGTAAATTTTTTTAAAAATTCATTTAAAACGAGTTTAACTAAAAGAAAGGAGTAAAGTATTTTACCACACACGCTGAAAGTGGAACAAATTATAAAAAGTGACAGAGATAATTCAAAGAGTTTAATTATGAAACAAGAAATTAACATTTATGAATGGGGGAATTTATATCTAAATAAATGGAGAACTTCTTTTAAAGAATTTGAAATTTTTGATTGGATGTTAAATGAAAAAACTTTTCTACGGAAAAGGGGGGATATTGAACAGTCTCGCATATTTAAACGAAAGAGGATTACAAATTAATGATTCTTCATTATTTGATCTGTCACTAAACTTAGATAATTTTCTTCAATAAATAGAACGCAATACTGAATTCTTAACTCTTTTAACTGGTTCAAAATGGATTAAATACTTTTCATAAAGAAATAAAAAAACAGTCATCAGAATTTCTTTAACAACTATTTATTGCTCTTTGCAATTCCAGCTCATAATACTATTGTTAATATGAGCTTAGCATTATAAAAGCAATATATCGATAGCTTAAAGAAGCAGGTTGGTACCTCAGGCAGTGAAAAAGTGTTCTTGTACAGTACAAGTTTAAAAATATGAACTACGAAGAGTTTTATAAATTTTTCTTTAACAAAAAAAAAAAAAATTCTCGAAAGAAATAAGCAAAGTGTGATTTTGTTCAAAATAAAGAGCAAGACGGAAATGTTTAGTAGGTACATAATGTTCTTTTTAAAAAATTTTGCTTTAGTTTCTTCAAAAATTGTATTTTGTGTTTTTCACAAGAAATTTACTGTATTGGTCAAATATTTAAAATTCCATTTGAGTCCTTTTATGATATAACCTAATTTTTTTTATAAAAAAGTGCGAAAGCTACAAAGCGCATTCTTTTTCTTAAATCAAACTCGGTAACCTTACTTTTATCTCAAGAAAATGAGTTATGAAATTTATCGTTAAAGATGCATGCCTGGTTATCAACAGTATTAGAACTTTGCAGTCATGAGTAGACTTCTTGTAAAAAGTTTTTATGTTCAAAAGGCGCAGTTCAAGGTATTTTTTTCTTTCCTTGACAAATTAGATGCTTTTCGGAACGGTCTATTTTGCTTTCAATGAAGTCGAATAAACCTGTGACGCATTTCTTCTTTTGATTTTTCCTTCGATTAAATCCTAGGACAAACTCTTCCGGAGTAGATTTTAACTACATAGACATTAATAACTGATCCAACAAACCTTTTGTAATACCTTGCAGTTCCAAATTTCAAAATTTGCTGTTTCGATTTCATTGGGTAACCTTCATAAAATTTTAACATTACTTTAATTCATAATCGATTCAATAGCTCTTTTTCTTGAATTAACTAATAATAATTTTTTAAAAGTTTTTATTCACTCATAGTTACTTTTTCGATTCTTATGAAACTACTGCATTGCTTACTACACCTGCGAGTAATTTTTTCAGGTATGTAAATGTTTATACCTTAGCTACTCTTTCATTTTTGCTGCAGTGCTTTCGCAACTGTTCAAAAATGCGTGAATATTTCAGGGTCCCCTGAATGTGTTTTAACAACAGTTTTGGAAGAGTTACAGAGGTTTGAGCACTTAGCAGTTTAAATTTGCGTTGCTCAGTGCTTTAAATACGAGTTTCATCTCCAATTCCTAACACTTGATAAATTCGTTTATCAGTACTCAAGAACATTTTACTTGATATTCCTCTGAAGCAATTATATCCGCTTCTTAAGATTATACTCCAATTAATGAATGAACGTCCTCGTCCGATTCTTTAACGCTACTTTTTTTCTAATATTAATTCATGTAATTTGCATAATTCATTCCTATCTTTCTTTACTAAATTTTTCTTAACCCTTTTTATCCTTTTCTCTCATTGCGTTTTGCTTTCCTTTTAATCTGATTGTTCTGACATTTCGTCAATACGAAAATATACCCAAGATTGCAATTATTAAATTAATGAAATCTAATGCTCTTAAATTTAAATAAAATGTTTTCTGGTCTTACCTTAATTTTCAAGGCTCGGTATGGATCCTATAGGTATCTGTTATGGTGCTCAGAGAGATAATTAATACGTGCATTGTATGAATTTTAAATAACTTCAAAAATACAAAATACGAGAATGTACAAAAAAGTGTTCGCCCTGCCCAACCCAACACCTTTGACTCCAAGAGTTCTAGTGGTGCTCGTTATGATCCCGCTTCGAAAAGAAGATAGATGAGAAAAAATACCTCCTCATGGTCGTATAATATGGTGTTCTCAACTGAAAAATTGTGCGAAATCGCATAGCTAACGCAGGAAAACGATTGAGCTTCTTCTTCTTTTTTTTTCATCAGTATTCATTACTTTATCTCTTAAAATATTTACATGTTGAAATTAATAACCCTTCTCTTTTAAATAATCAACGTTTTAAATATATTACTAGCATTTAATACCAACTTCTAAATTTTAAATTTAACCATGATTCTTAAAATTGATAACCAGCGATCCCTCAAAAGGTGAAGGAGACCTTCTTAGGGGTCGTGACACACTGGTTGAGAGCTAATGATCTAGTTAATAGAGGTGTCGCAAAATGCGATCGGTCAATTTTCTTCTTCGGACCCAGTAAGCGAAGGTTCGAAACGCCACCGGCATTCTAAGGTCAACTGTCCTCGCTCTCCATGGGATTGAAATCATAACAACACCGAAATACTAGTGATCTTTTTCTTTCCCATGGGGTTTCACTGTTTTTGATAAAGACGGGCGACGCACCCCAAGAATACCCGAGGAATCCTTCTCTGTTTTCTCGATCCTCCTTGTGAATCAATTTTCACCTTTTCCTTCCATTTTTCTTACATTAAGACTACAGACACGTTTAGTTTTCCCCATCATTTACACGTTACATTTTGCTTATGATA
This sequence comes from Nephila pilipes, assembly GCA_019974015.1. Classification (NCBI taxonomy): domain Eukaryota; kingdom Metazoa; phylum Arthropoda; class Arachnida; order Araneae; family Nephilidae; genus Nephila; species Nephila pilipes. Next base: position 79,997 of record BMAW01033529.1, on the reverse strand, counting down.
AATTCGTTTCCTTTATTCTCGTATCGAATTTTGTTTATTATTCCAGTATTTTTGTTCTTCACACAACAGTATCTTTATTTTTATATTTCCTTATTTTTGTTTCTGTTGGCTCGCCAACAAGCAAGTTTGCCATGTGCGGCGTTCAGGGTGTTGAGAAGGGAGAAGCATCTTGAACATTCTAAACAAAACAGAATTAACGCACGAGTTAAACAAATGAATAATCTAATAATATACAACACGGCGTCCACCGGAGTCAATACTTGACGTCTCGAAGGCGTTAAAGTCTACAATGACACATGAAATGAATAACTTCACCCAAGCGTCAAAGTACATCTAAGGGTTAAGTTCTCAACGAAATAGCTGCACTATGGATTATAAAGGAAACATGTACCTTTCAGGTAAAACAAGAATTTCGAAAATCGGATAACAAATATAAGATTTATGTGGCTCTGAATGCATTACTTTCCAAACAAGCCTCGTCTGCTCTCTAAAAAAAAGAAGAGTATTTCATTTAAAATACGAAATTTTCGAGAAGCCAACTTTATTCTATATCTTCTTCCTGCTGAAGAGAAATAAAAAAAAAAAAAAAGGGAAAAGACAGAGAGAGAAAAAGATGAATCTTTTCCAAGACCAAAAAACGAGTGACCCTACGATTTGAACCCACGCGTTCCTCGCTATCAAACCGAGACGTCACTGTAGATACCGTTTTATCTCGTAATCTAATGTTTTTAAGCGCCTTTCCATGTACCTTTTGAACACCCCGTAATCTTGTTGATCTTGGGTGGGACGGACTGACCTGCGACTCGAGAGAAAAAAATGAATAAGTTTCCAAAATGAAAAGTTAAAAAGTGTCTTTTTTTTCCATTCCGCCGAAGAGTGATGGTCGATGACGTTGACCGTGACTATTTAGTTACAAATGAGCTTAATTTTGGATCGCTTTTTTCAGATGTCTCGAATGCGATATGTTGCGCGGTGGGTTTTAGGGTTAGGCCTAAGCGAGTTTAAGATTTCTCGTTTTGATTCTAAATGGAAAACCGCATCGAATGAATTCAGGCTGGTATTACGAGATGATCAAACAGATAAATAGAATCTTTGTATTACACCAAACTTAAAGTTGAAATATTTTTTTTATACCATAAAATGTTCCAGTATGATTATGGTTTCATTGTCGTATAGAGCAGTGATCTTCAAACTATGTTCCGTGGAGGAACCCCAGAGTTCCTCGAGTCAAAATAAAAATTCCAATAGAAAACTATAAGACATTCACACTAGTTGACTAATGTTGAATTAACTAAAAAATATAAATATACATTTAGCTATCTTTGAAGATTAATCAGAAGCTTCTTGTGTGGGTTGCCGACGTTTTTAACGCGTCGTCAGCGGTGACGTATATAAAAAAATAGCTCTGCATTCTCAATTGTTCAATCGATGAGTATGTAAAATAAATTCTCAATCGTTGCGGAATTTGTACGACCACTACTATCTAAAGGCGAGCTAACGTTGTGTGCTCCGCGAAAAATATTTTAAACATGTGTGGTAACAAAAGCAAACAATAGAAACAAATTAAATGGCAGAATATGAAACGCGAATGCATATAATATTATATAGAGCTAGACTTGAACAGTTCGTGGAGAAGAGCAAGCATATCTATTAATACAAGCAGGTGACCTCTAGAGTAGGAGCTAAAACTATTAATGAGTATTATATTAATTTGATATATTAACCTTTTTAGTAAGAAATACAATACTTTTCTTCATTTGTTTTTTACCATAACCGTATTGAACTATTTTGAATATTATTTTAAGATATATTTTTCAAAGCGTGAGAGGAAAAATCGTTGGAACTATATGGTTTTTCCCCATAAACACCTAACAGTTCTAAAGATTCTGTGAGTAAAGTTTAAAGTTTGATAAAAAGTTTGAAGGCCACTGGTGTACATTAAGAGTTGTCAAACTTTTTTTATAATGGGTCAGATAGTAAAAAAATTAGGTTCGCGGAGTCAGGTAGCATACTCAAAAATATTCACTTGGAAATTGATTTTGTACTAAAGTCACAAAAAAAAGGGGGGGGAGGGGGGGAGGCTCAATTTTTAAATTAGGAAGTAATATTTTAGCATTCTATAAATCCTGTTTAACTGGATGTCCTTTAATTAAGACAATCATTAAAAAAAATCATTATTAATACATGCAAATGCAAAGCTGAATTAGGAGCACAAGATTGCAGGCCGCGCAGTTTTGCATCGTGAATAGACGCTGTGATGTCATAATTCTTATTTTTCATTTTATGGAAGCTTAGTGAAATGAAAGACCACTCAAATTTTGCGATGAAATACATTGAAGACAACGGAAATGAAGACGTATCTGGGTATTAACGAACATTTGAGTTACCTGCGTCAATTAATTTAATTGTTCAAGAAATTAATGCTAAAGGAAAATAGCAAAATATCAGTTGTTTCTTCAAACCAATGTGTGTAGCAAGTGTGATTAGGAAATACGAATATGTCCCTTGATCTTAGTGTTCTAAATAGTTTTGTCTACCTAATATATATGTACGACTAATGTATTCATTAAAATTCTCTCTCGTGCAATTTTTTACCATTTTACTTTGTTTCATTTCAAAATACGTGTTGTTTTTCCCGTACAAAATGCTTAATTTGTGACGTTGGACTAGTCGAGGTTTTCTCTTCACTAACCTAATTACTAACATTTTGGTAATTTGAAATATATAAAATTACATTTCTTTGCCAACCAAATGAAATGTGAAAAGACAAAATAAATGAAAATAAGAAGTGTTATGAATTGAATTAGCGATGATATATGAGCGAAATAGAATTGAAGGGAAAGATAGAAGGGAGACTAATGATAACGACAAGCTGATAGATGTTTGTATATTGGAGTGAATTATTGAAATTAATCATTAATGGTTCAAAGTTCATAATGGAAGTGGCTTCTGATTAAAATAAAAGAAGTCTAATCTTCTAAAATCGAGAAGTGCTTAAATCGAATCGAGTGATTTGATAAGCTAATATCTTATTATTTGAATATAAATTAGGATTAAAAGAGTTAAAAGGCATGTTGCTAGGGCGGTCTCAGTTGCTAGGTGGTAAATTATGCTGTCTTGTTCTGACATATCTTCAATTGGAGTTATGAACTTTTTGGTTATTTAATTGGATTTTAAGATGACTGTGGATATTTTGTTTTAAAAAAAATGTAGGAATTACGCCATAATCTTAAGCATCTTTATTTTGTACAGATATAGCATTGCTTTATATTGGTTTAATAAAATCCATACCTATAACAAGACTTAACATAATATTTATTTGTGAAAGAAACGAAAAATAAAATAAAGGAGACATACAGTCAAAATTGCTCAGAGTTTTCCTTTTCAAATAGATTTGTTACTACAAGAAAAGAAAAGCAGCTGCTAGGGATTTTTGAGTTAGTCCGCTTCCATAGCAAAGAGAGTCCAATTCAAGAATTCTTTTGATAAAAACCACTATAGAAATTAAACGCGAATCTTAACAATAGATAACACAGAAGTAAGGATCTGCTTTTTTAATACTCGTACAAAGGAAAGGAAGAATAAAAAAATCCTCCTCTCTAATTCTAGACGGGGGAAAAGAAATTAAAATGAAAAATAAAAATTAAATTAAAAAGAGACTCTGAGCTTAGGACTATGAATACTTGCGCAGTAAGCACTTGTTCATGATGAAAAAGTAGGAGCAGGAAAAAATGACGAAAAAAATTAGGGGGAGAGCGAGCAAGTAGGAGATTTTAGGGGTGAATTGAGGGGTCTATAGCATCTGGGATGAGGCGATTAACATTACAAGGGGTGCGTCTCATTGTTAGGGTTGCCGTAAATACAATTTGAGCCATTTTGGGTAAGAATAAGGAATATATAATAATAAAGGATTTTTTTTCCGAAAAGAGAGAGAGAGAGAGAGATTTATTACAGTATAGTATAAATTTATTCGAGAAATTTCAACAACAAATATACCTGCATGGACAAGATCAAGTCAAGGAGTATCTATGGAACTCAAAGAATCTCTTCCCCTTTATCTTAAGTGCTCAGCCATGACTTCAACAGATGGATTGTTTTTTTGTTTTTTTTTTTAGAATCTAAATCTGTTTTAGATGCAATTAAAAATGGTGTGACTAACATTACTCACACCATATATGATATACTTAAATATAAATATATTCCATAATAATGGGAAATCCCATGACTTTTAATTGGTCCCTGTACCTGTCAACATAGAAGACAATGGATGTGAGGACTTTCGAGTTAAGGCAGATCAAAATGTGAATCAGACTTCTACCATCATATTGGTTGATGCAGATGCTGCAGTTAAGTTTTGACCTTTCAGCTATCCTCTAAGGAAATCCTTCCGTATCAATAACATTCATAAAAACAAGACTCAGAACAAATCATTTCAAGGGCATGAAAATTCCCCCTGACAACACAAGGATTTATGCCAATAACCGAAATTGCCCGGATATTCCATTGACTCCAGAGTATTATAAATTACCCTGGACAGTTATAAATACACAACAGCAAGATACAAAGCATCTCACTCATAGTGTAGGAAAATTCACACTGACAGCGGAAGAATCTATGTTAATTGTAGAAATGGACAGATGTGTCAATAAAAGATACTCCATTGACACTAAAGCATTAGAAACATGTTCTGGACAGTTATGCCGTAAATATAATTTGAGCTATTTTGTGTAAGAATAAGGAATACAAAATTTGGTATCAATGGAGTATCTTCCATTGATACTAGAGTGTATTTATAATTGTCGTGCCATTTTACCGAACCTCTTTAAACTTGATACAGTACTGCACATCTATTCACCCCAGAGGAATTTCTCTACTGTCCTTCTTAGCTTCTATCATTCAAGCCTTTGAGACTATCTAGAGATGCACTGCATTATCCAGGGACCAAATATCATTTAGTGGAATAACAAAGAATGCTACGCTTTTTATGTATGGAAGTTTGGAGAGTAAGATTCCGAATGAGTCGATATTTTCGCTATTTGACCGTGGTCGAGAAACACAAATCCAAACATCTGATTGGGAAGAATAATTAAAATGTATTCGATTTTATTTTGTTTATATTCACACGACAACTAAAGTCGCCTGAAGAACTATCCAGCCAGCCATAATTGCGAAAATATTGCCATTTCAGAGTTCTGAGCGAGAACAGACCTTTCAGTCATGTCTATTATATGTTTGAGGGAATTCATGTTTAGTGATCTAGGGAGCCAAATTATTCTTTGGAATTATCTAAAATGTTTCTCAAGCCAATGGCGGATAATTTTGGATCAGTGGCATGGCACATTGTCATTCAAGAAAATTCCATCGTAGTTTGGGTACATGACGAATATAAATGATTGCAAATAGTCAACACGTATTTGAAATGACTATATCTGATCAATGATTGGTTCAGTTTTGCCTGAAGACCAAGTTAATGCCATGTATAAATAGTTCACACCATTATAAAGCCACCACTCGCTAGCACAGTGCTTTGTTGACAACTTGGGTCCATGATCTTGTGGGATCTGCGCCTCACTCGACCCCTCCCATCACCGACTGAAATCGTGCCTCATCTGACTAAGTAGCGCTTAGTGTATTGGTTGATGATCAATACATTACATGCAGGCCTCTAGAAGTAGGAAAAATCCATCTATTACCAGTTTGTGAATCAACCAAACAGGTTACTATGATCCTCGCACAAAGCCAAGAAAAAACCTAATAACTGTAACTGGGACTGTAAACACAGTTCTTGTGATTCTTTAGATATTTTTCAATGCAATTGCATGTCCTGAACCCACGTTAAGGCTTGTGATTGTGTGTGCGTGATATCAAGTTACCCCAATCACTTTCCTTATATCATGCATAGATATGTAAGCATTAAATAGATTAGCATTCTCAAAAACAAGCATTAAAACAATTATAAAGCTGATAGCAAGAACAACACATGTTAAGCAACTTGCTTTTTAGTAACCTTCATAAATCTCTATTATATATTTTTTTCTATGTTTGAATGATTGTTCGTTTATTAACGTTGAATTCAGAAGCGACACAGAGTCATCCGGTGACAGACCTCGTAATTTGATTTTGTTTGATTTTATTAACGTCACACTAGGAGAAACACGGGCTATTGGCAACCGATCTCGTAATTTTGAACCTCAATCAAGTGACGAGGACGACACATGAGCTGGCACCCCTCTCCTAACTTCTACACCATGCCAATGGGAAGACTCTGGACTCCGACGAATTTAACATGTATCAACTCCGGCTACACGGTAGGTCTTTTGCGACATCAATGCTCGATCTCCGACTCGACGAAAACCAACGGCCACAAGTCCGTTGCCTATCCACTAGGCTACCGCGGCCTAATTTTGATTGTTTATTAATGTGATACTAGATCGATTTATTTATAGGTTTTATTACCGTTCACTGGATGCAACTGGTGACATATCTCGTAATTCTGAGTGATGAGGACGACACCTGAGCTGGTACCTCTCTCTCCGAACTTCAACCCCACGCTTACTGGAGGACTTGAGAACCCCAACCAGATTTAACTTGCATCAGCCCCATCGCACGCCGGGTAAAAAGGGGCATCAGGACTCCAACCCACGACTCGATAGGAACAATGATGGATGCGAGTTCACGACCATGCCTATTAGTTACCATGGTGACTATCGAAATTTTAAACTGGCAACCCACTCTCTTAAAAATTCCATAAGTCTGCAGATTTAACCCTCTGACAACTCAATTTTTTTAAAAAAAATTGCTTCGATTTTATTATATATTTAAAATCTACATATAATTAGGTTGATAAGCGACACGAGGGCTATTGGCGATGGATCTCATGATTTTGAACGGTCAAGTGAGGAAGACGATACCTGAACGGGCACCTTCTTCTCCTAACTTCCACATCACGTCTACAGGAGGACTTTGAATCTCGACAAATTTAACGTGCATCAGCCCGGCTACATGGCGATATTTATTGGCATCAAGGTTCGAACTCATGACTCGACGAAAACCATCGGCCGCGAGCCCGTGATCATGACCACTCGGCTACAGCGGCCACCTAACAATTACGAGTTTAAATGTGTGTCATAATTTCGTTTCTCCAAGATGTTTCATAAATAATGATTTAGATCATTTGAATACATCTTCAGAAAAATGAATTTTCGATGTAAAAAATCAATTTCAGATTCACTCTGAAATTGCGGGATAAGCTTTCAGATGGTTAACGCCATCAGCCCTATTCTAAGTAATGTGATTCCTCTATTTTCTCTAAGAAATTCATATAAATATATATTGGCATTGGCTTTAGTTTTTATTTGTTTACAATGAGTTTATCTAGAAGTGCAAAATACTTTGAACTTTTCAGAATTATCAAATGTAATGCGTAAATGAGTTTCCATAAACCTGAAAGCATTTTGATATGCTTTTTGATTTATTTTGAATAAGTAACACTTTAAAAATAAAAGGAGGCTATTGGTGTTGGATCTCCTGACCTACATCTGCTTAGACTTGATTTAGAACTTCATTAACCTGATTTCTACTCCTCACCGAATTTATTTTCTGATTCTTCTAAGGAATCGCTCGTGATCGACGTTGTTGCAGACGAGTCACACGTTCGAACCCTGGTCCTTCTAAAGACTCCTCGTGTTGAGAGGCTGATGCATTTGAAAAAATATATTTGGGGCTCAAAATCTTCACACTTTGAACCCCAAGCCTAATGGAAGTTAGAAGAGTAGAATGCCAACTCATATGTCATTCTCGTTACTTGACTCTAGTTCAAAATTACCAATAGACCTCATGTTGTTTTTGAGTGCGACGTTAATCAACAATCAATTTATTTATTAAAATCCCCATCGTGCTGAAAAATACTCACTTATGCTTTTTTTTTTTGAACCTGGGTTTAAAATCCTCCCCTAGTACTGTTTGAGTGTTAGGAAAAGAAAATACTAGCTCAGGTGTTATCCTCGTTACTTGACCATAGTTTTTCGTACATTTAGTAGACTCCTCTCCAACAGCCCTTGTATTGCTCTAATGCTACGCTAATTAAACCAAATAAAAAAGGCTTGACTATGTAAAGACTTACAGCTCAGTTCTACTTATAATATTTAAATCCTACAATTCCACAAGTTTTGTGTGTAATCATGGATAGAAACCTCGACTTGAACATGAGGCTCACAACCATCATCCCTGGATATCACAGCCTAATATTTGATGCTTTCGTCAACTTTTAACTTCAATAATGATGTATTTCGGTTGTGTAAAAATATTTCCCCTCAAACTAGATGTAAATGAGTGTGATTTAAAATGAGCTTGTGTTGGAAATGGGAATAAGATAACTCATTGCGACCCAGTATCGTTGTTTACTTTTCCAAGAAGTCCATGTGTAAGACGCCTTTCTCATCTCAAAAAATCACCTCTGTAACTTATAAGGTCGATGAGACCACCATCGCCTTCTTTGAGCAGATTCACCGGAAGCAAACAATTGCTTTGATTGTTGCTTAGTTTCCAATGTATAGTGATGAATTGAGATCTCACTAACGGTGACAACTGGATGCGACAGCAATTAAAATAATTAATAACTAACCCATTAATCTGTCCATGAGTGTAATTGTCGTAAATAAATTGTCATCACAACTTTTTAGGCTGATGAGACCACCTTCGCTTTCTTTGGAGAAAATTCACTAGATTGCGATTGTTTTGTATCACTGAGAAGCAGCACTAGGGCTATTGGCGATGGACGTCGTAATTCTGAACCTCGATCGAATGACCATTACTACACCTAAGTTGGCACTTTCCTCTCCAAACTTTCCCACCATGCCAACGGGAGGACTTGGAATTTCAAACAGATTTAATGTGCAATAGCCCCAGCTACACGGCTGGTCTTTAGACGCATCGGGGCTCGAACTCACGATTCGACGAAAATAGCGAGACCACGACCATGATCAATAGGCTAACGCAGGTATACCAGTGCATAATGATGAATTCAAGCCTCATCGACGGTGAAAATTCGACGCGTCAACGATCAAAGCTATCCCATGAATTAGTAACAAATTACGGTAGAACAAATTGGTAACACTAACTTGCTTTAGCTACGCTATCTGTCGTCAAATATAGGCACTTTTTGACCAAACTTCATATCCTGAAAGGATGTAAAATGTTAAGAATCCATCTAAAGCCTGAAATTGATGACACGTAAAACTTATGACATGATTTTACCTAAGGTCAATGGTTTAAAAAATACAATTTTTATTTATGTCAGAAAGTTAAGTTCATTATACCCAGTAAATTTCAGTTTCTTGTAAAACACGGAAGTATTATTTCTTAAATTGGAGACAATCATCAATTCAGATCCGGGTAGCATGACAGTTAACAGTTAAATAATTGCAAAATTCCGGCAATCGTACTTGAAAAATAAGTATTTTCAATTATAAATTTGTATACGAATCCCTAAGAATTTCAAAACTTTATTACTTGAAATAATTATGGTCAAAATAGGCTATTGTTGTATTATTTTTCCTTATACAAAATCGAAAATAAAATCAATATGTCAGTAAATTCCTGCGAGCTTTATTACTCCTTCCCAAGAGATTAAAGTAATCTATTTTACATAAAAGACATATAATTTATACATAAACCCGGAACCATTATATTTTAAGTCATTAAGTTTTTCTAAAACTCATTTCAGAATAATAGGAAACAAATCTGAATAGAAAATACAACGGAATATCCGTTTATACGTATGTTTAGAATTTGCTTTCGTACAAAAAAAAAACAATGCGAATTCTTCATCGATATCCCCCAGGCATTAAATCGCTCCAATAATCTTTGATTTTTAAACTTTGAGCTGAAATCGTAGTTTAAATTGAAGCTTCCATTTGGAAAAAAAAAAGCTACAATCGAATTCAAAAATCACTAAAATGCTAGAGTATTTATTTTTATGGGAAAAAAATCCAATTAAGGTTGTATAAAAAATATTTATAAGAAAGATTTGCTTCAGAAAAAAATAATACTAGAAATGGAGTTTTCTAAAGTTTAAAAATGTGCACTTAAATTTTAAAACTAAGCTAGAAAAAAGAAAGATTTTAAAATCAAAATGTTCTTAATTTTGTATCAGGATTAAATTTTTATAAAGTACTCGTAAATATGTAGTTAGCTACTAAGTCAAAATTGGTTGGTGTTTTTAAGATATGCGCCAAGTTTGAACTTTTAAATTACCACTCCAATTATATTTATATATATATATATATATTGATAGATTTAATAAGGAATGTGGAGTAGCAAAGGCCATTATTCTCAATATTTTATCCCTGTTTACAGGTATGGGTGTCGTGAAGTTTGAATTGTTACTAAGAAATAACCGAAATGTATCTGGATAAAATTTAATCTGCATATAAATCGATCCTCATGTTTAAAATGTTGCAAATGACGGCTATTCTTGCTAATTTGTTTGGTTTAAGGAAACCGTAGAAGGAAATAACTTTCGGCGGCTGGTGGTTTTCTGACCCCAAGGAGAGCTTGATGCCGCAGCTTTGTTTCGAACCCAGGACCAGTGGGTCCGAAGAATGCTATCCTACCAACCAGGCTGAAAAGACATCTTTTCTGCCAGCCAAAACTGCAATTAATATACATCCCCTCCCTGTTGAATTGAGTTTTGCTAGTACAGTTTACTATTTGAGTCATCGGCTGTCTCGTGTTGAGTGGCGGGTCTCGTCGACATAACACATCGATCAATAACTCCCGAGTCTAACATTGAAAACAACATTTTTTTTGCAAATTTTTTTTTTATTCATCAACATAACACCTTTAAGGGTGTTCCATTGTTTCCCCCCTTTTTCCAATCTTTTCCCCCCCCCCCCAAATTTTTTTTTTTCGCAAGAAATCTTTTTTGTTGCGAGTAAATAGCGATAAACAGCTTTCTGAATCATCGACTCGTTGCTGTTTTTGTTCCATCGAAAGCAATCGCGGCACCCACTTGGAAAAAAGCTTTTTCACTTCACTTCAAAAAACCTTTTTCCTGGTCCGATCGACTTAAAATTTTGACACGTTTCAAGCAAAGGTTAGTACTCTAGAAAGACCTGGTTACTGGTTTACTACGAGCGCCATCTCTGGGTTAGTCTCGGGAGTTATTGATCGATGTGTTATGCTCCAGAGCCGGAATATCACTAGTCGTGATTTAAGTATACAGAGGCAAGTGTTTTGCCTCGGGGGTATATGCAATCAGTAGGAATAGGCTGTGCTGCCATCTAGTGTTCAAGTCCTGAGTCAGTACTTTGGTGGCTGGTGGTTTTCCGACCCCGAGAAGCGAGAGAGAGTTGATGGCCTTGATGCGGCAGCGTTGTTTCGAAACCTGGACCAGTGCGTTCTAAGAATGAACTCTTACCAACCAGGTTGAAAAGACACCTTTTCTGGCTGGTTAAGTAAAGCGGTTTTTTGTTAACTTCTAACGTTGTGGTAGAAGAGAGTCGCCGCAAACTCATTGTATGAAGAAGAGAAATAGAATTACAGTGTGATTAAGTTCCTCTTCATTTGAAAGGTTACAAGGACTGGAAAATCCTCAATGAAATGATATCTCTTTATGAAAATGATAGCCCGACATATGACACTGTTAGGAGGTTGAAAAGGAATTTTCAAACTGATCACAGACAATTCAAGAAGTTGAAGACCATCACTCGTGGACGATACAGCCATAGTAAAGAGTGGAGGACTTTATCTAATTAGTTCGAAGAGGTAACCATTCAAACGATCATGAAAAAGATATCTTTGATTACGGCAGTAAGTGGAAAATTATTCACGAAGAACTGCACAGTCAAAGATGACTGCCCGCTGGGATCTACAATTATTAACTCTTTCCAGAAGTAAATACTTAATGATTTTCCAAAAAAGGCAAATGTTTCATCTTTTGGAGCAAGTCGAAGAGTATTTTTGGGGTCACTTAATATAATGGATGAATCTTGGATCTATCTATATGATCCAAAGACCAAATAGATGAGTTAGAAGTGGAACCGACTTACTTCCTAACAGAGAAGAAGGCTGAGGTGCAGACCTCCCAAGAAGACTAAGAGGCAGAAGTCTGCAGGGAAGGAAGATTCTGTCTGTGTTTTAAGACTTATTGTAGAGTCATCTTAACAGACTATTTGTAAGAGGGTCAAATCATCACTGATACCTACTACTGCACACTGCTGTATAAATTACGTGATGCTCTGATCAAGAAACAACGGAGTATTATCACCAAAGACGTCCGTCTTCTCGTTGACATACACCTACCCACACATTTGGAAATGCAGTTGCAGAATCAAATCGATGTGGATTGAAATTTTGCCATATCTACCGTATTCTCCTGATTTCACCCCAAGCAACTTTTTCTTATTCTCAGAACTCAACAAAACCCTTGAGGGGTCGGAAATTTGAGATAGAGATGGAACAATAGTATGTGGAGAAGAACGATTGATAAAAATTAATTTTGATTTTGATTTTTTTAGTAATAATTAAAACTTTACAATTTGATTTTTATGGTTGTTTCATATTTTTATACAACGTTCGCCTGTATAAATTAAGTGGATGAATTTTAAGTAAGTGGATGAATTTTAGGTAAGTGGATTATTAATCAGTAAGTGGATTATTAATCAGTAAGTGGATTATTAATCAGTAAGTGGATGAATTTTAAGCCTGTAAAACTAGTTAAAACCAGCAAAATTTCATAAGCCAGATTCAGAATTTACAAATGCTATAGATAAATTTCTTTTACAGTTTACTTCTCCCAATTCTTTTCATTTCTTTTTCACGCCTAGAAATAAGTTATTTTACATATTGTATGGTTTATTTTTTAGTTTATTTTCTTGGGTTTTTTTTTAATTATTTTCTCTTTTTCTTTATTTGGTGTAGTAATTTTGAGTTATTTCTATTTTTCTGCAATTAAAAATTATATACATCTTTCTTCAACTATCTAAAAAATTTACATCTAAGTAATTTTGTATTTTTTTTTTTTTTTTGGAAATTCAATTTAGATAACTTAGTTTCGATAATTTTTTAAATGTATTTCATTTTTATTTTTATTTTTAATAGTGCGGGTATATATTATTTTAATTATACACATACATATATATAGTGGTTGATTTGAACTGAATTCGGGCTTCGCACCTATTTAAAACTATCTCGTAATTTTGAACTTCGGTCAAAATATAATTAGGTATAGTTACTTCACCTCATATAATCTAAGATCTCTTGCGGGTTTTTGATCTCGAGGACATGGTTCAGCCTTTAATTAGACCATGTGAAATAAGTCACAACAACAATTCTAACTTATTTTGACATAACAGGTCAATTGAAAAGTCCCCGGTCTGACACATAGATGATGCTACTAGAATTAAATCCATATGTTTTTTAGTTAGCCCTAACCCTCAAAAGATGCGTGTATAAATTTGACAGCTGTCGGATCATTAGTTTGTGAATTACAGCGTTTTGAGCGAAGCAAATTTTGTTATTGTGAAAAAAATGGATAAAAAGGAATTTCGCGTGTTGATAAAATATTGCTTTTTGAAGGGAAAAAATACAGTTGAAGCAAAAACTTGGCTTGATGCCGAGTTTCCGGACACTGCCTCAGGAAAACCAACCATCAAGGATTTGTATGCTAAGTTTAGACGTGGTGAAATGAGCACCGAAGACGGTGGACTCCCAAAAGAGGTTGTTACCGACGAAAACATTAAGAAAAACTCAAAATGATTTTGAATGACCGTAAATTGAAATGGAATGAAATAGCAGATACTCTAAAGATATCAACTGAACGTGTACATCATATCATTCACGAATATTTGGGTATGAGAAAGCTCTGTGCAAAGTGGTTCCCACGCGAGCTCACTTTTGACCAAAAACAACGACGAGTTGTTGATTCGGAGCAGTGTTTGAAGATGATCAAGCGTAATAAACCCGAGTTCTTGCGTCGATATGTGACAATGGATGAAACATGGCTCCATCATTTCACTCCGAAGTCCAATCGACAGTCATCCGAGTGGACTGCACACGATGAAACCGCTCCAAAGCGTGGGAAAACGCAACAGTCGGCTGGCAAGGTTATGGCGTCCTTGAGAAAGGACTACCTTGAAAAAGGAAGGACCATCAACAGCGACTATTACATAGCGTTATTGGACTGTTTGAAGGACGAAATCGCCGATAAACGGCCGCATTTGAAGAAAAAGAAAGTGCTGCTTCACCAAGACAATGCACCGTGTTACAAGTCAGTGAAAACAATGGCAAAAATCCATGAATTGGGCTTCGAATTGCTTCCTCATCCACCGTATTCTCCAGATCTGGCCCCCAGCGACTATTTCCTGTTCTCAGATCTCAAAAGAATGCTCGCTGGGAAGAAATTTTCATCGAATGAAGAGGTGATCGCCGAAACTGAGGCCTATTTTGAAGCAAAGGTCAAATCGTACTACAAAAATGGTATGGAAAAGTTGGAGGGTCGTTATAATCAGTGTATCACCCTTGAAGGGAATTATGTTGAATAAAAAAAAACTAATTTTGCCAAAAAAATGTGTTTTACTATAGTAGGGCGGGGACTTTTCAATTGACCTGTTATACATATCTATTTGGTACTAAGGTTCTTCTAGAGCAACAAGCAAAGGACTGTAGCTCAGTATAATAAATGATTATATAAAATGTTCCCAGAAAATACTGCTATTTCACGTAGTTGAGAGTCCAATTTCTAGAGTAGCTGAGGTAGCCTAGTGGTCATGGTCGCGGATACGCGGCCGACGGTTTTATTTGAGTTGGGGTTTCAGCTTTGTGCCATTAAAGATCCGCAGTGTAGCTGGTTTTATCTGTCTAGGCCCAAAGTCCTCCCGTTGCGTGGTGTGGAAGTTAGGAGAAGGGGATGCCAGCTCAGGTTTCATCATCCTCGTCACTTGAACAAGGTTCAAAATTATGAGATCTATTGCCAATAATCCTCATGTTGCTTCTAGTGCGACGTTAATAAAACCAAACCAAAGTACAACTTCAAGAAATAAAAATAGTATAATATTGCAAAAGGAAAATAAATTTTCCTAAATCTGATATTCTTGAAATTGCTTTGTTACCTAAATAAATACAATTTATTTACCTGGACTTGTGTCTTTTGTAAAACTTAATTTAAACTAATATTTACGCATATTAATTTTCTGGTATTAAAATACACGAATGTAGATGAAATATAAAAGAGACTATTTTAATAGCCCAGACGATTTTAACATATTTTGTCACAGCAACCGTGATAGATAACTCAAAATTTAAATAACCATTTGGTACCCTTTTATTCTTTATATATTCATTTATTTAGTCGTTAGTCTCCTGAAAAAAAAAAGCGGTCCAGTATGGAATGGTGCGTAAAAATGAAATAGTTTCTATCAATTATCTGCTAGACAAAATCTCGCTGCTATTTTTTGAGATTAAAAGATATTGAGTACGTAGTTTTTTTTTTCATGACCGACGTACAATTAATGCAGTATATTCCTGTAAACATTACAAAAAGATTGAAACATGATATCAGTCCTAACATGTTCCATTGCGACCCTCAAAGTTCTCCTTCTCCGAGACAAATTAAAACCTCATACAGCTGATATTAAATCAAAAATGAATTTTTCGATACAGTAATAGAATATTCTCCCTATAGTTCGTTTTTAGTAGCTCTGAACTACCATTTGTTAGGGTTTCTCAAAGATGTGACTCCAAACCTACTGGAGGACTTGGAAACTCGTCAAGATTTAACGAGAATCAGCCCCGCTACACGGTGTGTCTTTAGTGGCATCAGGTGTCGAACCAACGAGTCGTCCGCGAACTAGATACCACAGTCACTTCGGAAAGTGAAATGTTCCATTTTAGAATATTTTTCTAAGAGTGGTCAATTGATATTGACCAATCAGTAGTAAGGACAATATATTCTTAAGGAAGGTATTGTCCATACAAATCCTCGAAGTAACAGAGAGATTACTAAGTTAATTTGAGGTACAATGATTTCGGATTAGGGCACAGTAAATAAAATATACCAGTACAAAAGATTAAGAAAGAAGAAAATGCCAATAAGAATTAATGACCAGTGTGAGAAGAAAGAAAATGCCAATAAAAACAATGAGCAGTGAGAGAAGAAGAAAAAATGCCAGTAAAAAAAACTATGACTAGTGAGAGTAAGGAAAAAAATGACAGTAAAAAACAATGAGCAGTGAGAGAAGAAAAAAAATGCCACCGTAGAAAATAAGTATGCATTAAGAATTTGGATGGTAAAGCAATCAAATAAATTGTCTATAAATATTTTAAGTGCTTTTTTCGATTTTTTTTTTTTTTTTTTTTTTTTTTTTTTTTTGTAATTTATTTGTAAAGTGCAATTGACTTTCTGTAAAAATACTCTTAGTCACTCTTTAATTAACTGTTTTTTAATAGTTACTCTTTAATTAACTGTTTTTAATAGTTACTCTTTAATTAACTGAAATGTTCCTTGCGCAGAAGATTTATACCGAAGATGGTTTTTTGACTGTTTGCTTAATTATGTTATCCTTAGAAGTAATGCGATGGCAATTGGTGACGAAACTCGTAATTTTTTTTGAACCTTAGTCATGTGACGAAGACGACACTTGAAGTGGCTTCTCTGTCTCAAATTTTCACATTTTGATCCACCTATTCGCGGGGCTGATGCCCGTTAAATTTGTTGAAGCTCCAAATACTACCATTGTCGTGATGTGAGAGTTTGGAGAGGGAGGCTCTAGCTCAGGTGTTGTCCTCGTCGCTTGACCAAGGTTCAAAATTGCGCTGTCCACCGCCAATAGCCCTCGTGTTGCTTTTTAATACGATGTAAACAAACAATCACCAATCGTTGTTATTTAATTGTCTTAATAACAATTTCATACTGACATAAACTTGATATGTACTCGCCGTAAAATTACTCGAATGTTGAATTATATAACAGCCACACAATAGCCATACCAATTCTAGTTTTATAAGCTTAAATTTTTTGATAAAACACATAAACCGAATTCAATGATATTAGTAAAAGAAAAGTTTGCGTCAAATCCTTTTATTTTTAATCTTTAGGTGTACATTATTTGGAGCATCCTTTCCTCTCACGCGTGAAATTTTAAAATGAAGCAACTGTTCAGTTTAGAAAGAGCCCTCAGGGGATTACTTTCTTCAGGAAAGCACGAGCATCACTTCCGCCAGGCACCTTAGTGATCTTTTCCCTTTCCCTTGGTCTACTGTGTTTAGTAAACACGATGATCCGCCTCCGGGATTTCCTAGTAATCATTTTCTATATTTTTGAATGTCCTTACCAATCAATTTCCATCTGTTCTCCTTTTTTTCAAAAATATAGATCACATTCACGTCTTTTTTTGGACAGCATAGTCATATTTGGGTCTTGCGCCATTAAACTTCAACATTACTTACTTGGCTAGAAAGCCGAAGATGGTTTATCGAGAGCCCAGATCCAACCCAGTTTAAGACAACATATGAAAATAATTTAATTATTTTTAAATGCGAGCCGTCTTATAATAATCTCTTAATTCGAGCATATTTTTTTGTTGAATTCAAATTAACCTCGAAAGAAGATTGTGTTATCGCAAAATAGCAAAGGCAAACGTATACATTCAGACTCAATGGGGACGAAACCTGAGATTCCCGGCAAACAACGGAGAACAAACGACAAAATACCGGAGCTATCAACACCAGAAATAAGCGTAAATGAAGCCCATCCGTTAAGAGTTAATTGGGAGCCTAGAGTTAGTTAAGGCTCCCATCTACCCCCATTTTGATTTCAAGGACGCAATGTTAATCCTATGGAATTTCGACTTTAATTCTCATATCTTTATTACTTGATCTATTTGAATGCAATAAAGGGCATTTAAAAGAGCAAAATAAATAAATAAATAATAATAATAAATGTCTCTGCGGAATTACTATTTCCCTCTGACTTTTAAAAATATTTTTTTTATAAAGACTGGAACACTCTCAAACGAATCTCTAAAGAGCGAAAAATATTTTTAAAAATCGAGGAAAAAAGTAATTCCACAGAAGCATTCATTATTTTTTTACATCAATTATTATTATGCAGAATCAATTCATTTAGATATCTAGTTGTTTCTTAGTAATAATTAAACCTGGAAAAATTGTTCTAAAATGATAATTAAACTACACAAAATATTCACTAATAGCAGAATGCACTATAATCATAACTACAAACTGTGAAAAAATATTAATATAAAATCTGAAGAGAGCTGCTTGATAAACGACATTAAATATATTTTCATTCGGAGAAAAGATGTATGAATTTTCAGCATTACCGATTTCGGAAACACCCATAAAAGTTATTTATAAACGAATTTATGAAGATCCCACAAAATAAGAGAATTTAACATTTTGAGTCCGGTATCCTCATAACAAGGACTATACTCTTACTATTCGAAAACCTTTCGAGACAGTGATTTAAATATTGAAGTACTGCTTCTTTATGTAATTGCATTTGTTTCAACACATGACACAAAAGTATCTCTCTGCTTCAGTCTTTTAAATTTGATTTTCAATGCATTAATAATAATGTATTACTTTTTGTACAAAACAGAATTTTAGAACATGATTTTGAAAATAAGATTTGTGTGTAGAATTTATAAAATAATTCATTCGTATATGTACTATTTACCTATTTTCAATTAATTACTCTTACTATACCATGTTATTTAGCACAAAAAACGCTCTCTCTTATTTTTCTTACTCCTTTATATTAATACATTTCTCGTTTTTTCTCAGATAAGGAGCGATCTATAGCCAAATCTAGCAACCTCCCTTTTTTCATCCATACCTATTTGAACGAGCTTCCCAGCTGTCACCCAAAGAGGTCGCCGAGGGTCGTCATTATGCAAATAAGGTCTGAGCCCATTAAAAGATATTATGATGAACCATGCATGCATACGCGTGCAGTAGCAACCAGCTTCCTATGAAAAAATCGTTTGAAGGGGAGGCTATACTGCAGACGATAGCAATCATAAAGGGGTAGGATTTAAAGGGGGAGGGAGACGGGGGCTTAAATACAGAACTTAATAGGGTGGAGTTGGGGTAACGTTTTCGGTGAGGACTCTAAGCCAGAAAGCTATTGTTGTCATGATGATACATTTTTTCAATTTTTCCGCTTTATTTTATTCAGTTATGCGTCATAATGGATGTATATCCCTTTGTAAGTTACACGGAGAAAGTGTGTCTATTAACATACTAGACTTCTTGGCTTTATACATCATACAAGGGGGTAGCATAAGGTACGCAGGATTATGGAAGAAATCCCAACTTCTCTGTATTTAAGATAGTACCGTCTAGCCCTGTTAACAGGAGGCAGTCGGGGGGGGGGTCCTCTAAACCACAGGTTTCAATTTAATCACGAGTTACACAGTATTAATATAAATTGAGGAATAATATATATTCTAACACAGATATGAATTTTCTTCGTGACGAGTATTTGTGTTAAACTACAGTGTAATTAGATAATCTGAAAAAATAAATTTATGGTCACATGTATACAATTTGCATAATATATAAGTCAATTGTTTATCACAAAAAAAAAAAAAAAATTGCTCAAAATATTTAGCAAAAGAACATTTTAAACATTCAAAAAAAATTAAATTGTGTTTACTGTTTCATCTCAATGGGATAAGTCTTTGTTGCTCTATATCCCACATAACACCAATCAATCAATCTCAAACAAACCTTAATGAATGATTGTTTTTCGCAAGAATTTTGCCAACAGACATTTGTCAAGAACAGTTTTTTCATAGTCCTAGCGTTTTTCTGGCCATTTTTTTTACCATTATCAATGTTATCAATAAACTGATGAAGTTTATTCTATTTTTTTTTTTTTTTTTTAACTTTACATAGTGTAGACTCATGTAGATTAAATTCTCTGGCAATTTCTGCTTGTCTGATCCATTTTAGAATTCGCTTGATAATATAATTAACTTTTTTTTTCTCAATTGTATAAAGCTTTTGTTTACACTTTTACGACAGTATTTTTTAATAATTATGGAAATAGTTATTCACTAACACAAGAAAAAATCTTTGACTCTTAAAATTTTTCCAATACAACATGATTGAGCGCACAGCTAATAATACTAACGTCGGAATTTTGAAAGGTTGTTTATCCACATCGCCCTTAGTAGCAACACGGGGGCTATTGACGACAGATCTCTTAATTCTGGACCTTGGTCAAGTGACAAGGACGATACTGAGCTGGTATCGCATCTCTAAACTATGCCAACCGAATGACCTGGAGCCTCGACAATGAGTGAGTGAGGGTGGAGTTTAATGGCGTAAGGGCTGATGTAGCTGTGATCCAGACACTTGAAAAAATGGGAAAAAAAGAAAGATAAAAATTGGTTGACAGGAAGGGTCGAAAATAGAGAAAGATCGCTAAGGTATTTAAGGGCGCGTCACTCGTGTTTACTAAAAGCAACAAACCCATTCGAAAGAAAAAGACCACTTTAGTAATTTGGGGACATAATAACGTGCATCAACCTCGCTACATGGCGCATATTTAATGGTATCATGATTCGAATTCACGACTCGACGGAAACAACATCGGCTGCGAATTCACGACGTGACAACCAAGCAAATGTAGAACTTCATGACTGGATACCGCGGTAGTCTAGTGGTCATGGTCGCGGACTTGCGGCCGGCATTTCGTCGTATCATAGTAATCGGTCGATCATCAGTAGCATCAGGCCACCAAAGACTCACCATGTAACGGGGTTGATGCCCATTAAATCTGTCGAGATACAAAGTCTTCCCGTTGTCTTGGTGTGGGAGTTTGGAAAGGGAAGTGCCAGCTCAATGTTCTCCTCGTCATTTGACCTGGGTTCAAAATTATGAGGCCCATCGCCAATAACCCTTATGTTGTGTGATAAACAATCACAATCACACATGGAACATTATAAAAACCGAACAAACCTTTTGTGTTTAAAGAAAAGCGCAAAAAAATAATAATGAAAGCAACGCATGGTTAATAAATAACTCAATATGAGTCTTCCGGTGCCACTATCTTTCTGCAATCTCTTCAAAAAAGATTAACTCCCGTAAATAGCCATAATTAAGCATAATTTTTTCTTGTTTTCACGGTTAACACGCGCCATTCTTTACTACAGAAATGATGAATAATTCTTTCAATATTGATTCATCTGCTACAACGTGATGACCATATTTAGTGTCATTGCTTCTTAAAATTCAACGCAAACGCGAGTAAAGGTCAGTAGCTCGAATAATATATGAATACACGACACGCACAATCACAAAAAAAGAGCATGCAAGCAAACACGACGGCTTACCAGCAAAATTCTCATTATATAGATCGAATATGCATTTAATCAACTTATCCCTTGCGGCGAAGAACAAAACCTCGTGAAAAAAAATAATGAGTAAAAAAACCTTAATTAGAAAATTGAAGTCTTGGATAAATTAATCTATATTAAAAATGAAGATTATGAATGTCTTGTTTTTAATTATAATGATGATAAGGGATTTTCAACCACAAACGCCTCTGTACGTTAAGACACATTCGCTAATGTGGAAGAGAATTGTTATGAATAATTATCTCTGCTTTTCATCATTGGGGCGTTAATTAAAAGTGATTAATCAGGATTTATAATGATCGATTTTTCGTTTTACGGAAGCCGTTGTTTGTAGACAATTAAAAGTTGTAATTAAAAACATGTGTTTTAATTTTTTTCCTAATAAAATGCGAGAAGTACGAAACGGAGAAAAAAAAATTTGATATATTTTCGGCAGCTTTTTTCCTCATTAGTATTTGTGCTTTCCATTTGTTTTTACGATCTGAATATATTCAATACATAAAACAAAAATTCATTCGTATTACGAATATAATGTTTTATTAGTAAACATGTTCTCTCTCTTCTCATAATTTTAAGCCATAATCAGTTGATGAAGATTGCATTTGAGCATTTCTAAATTCCAGACCACGTCTCAGAAGGAATTTGAGATTCAGTTGAGTTTTTATAATTATATATATATATATCGTATTATTTCGACGTATAGCGCGCACCTATAATTTTAAACTACATTTTTTTAAGTTTACGAAGAAACCTGAAACGTAAGTGTGTTATGCTGTTATCTTTTGAAGTCATTTATTCGAAAGATTTTGTAAGATTTTCGATCTATGGACTTCTGAATTGACAAGCCATAAATGAGACAATATGTGTGGGAAAGGCTTGTGATAGTAAATAAATCTGCAAATAGGATGGGTTTTATTTTGTACAGATATGCACAAAAATATTATTCTAGATTTTTTGAGATGAGGGGGGTCACAATTTTGGTAGAAAGTCACTTTCGACCTAAGCGAATTGGCGGAAAGATTCAGATATTTTCTCTTTCTCCAGTCATTTGAAGCTTTGATTTTGAAATGAACATCGAAGGCTTTAGTTAATCACATTTACTCGTACTTTAACTGAATGCAACCATTAATCTAGTATTTTTTTAATAGTAAATATGGGTCCTACCAAACAAAATAAACATAGTGCCGTTTTCAAATGTTAAGTCATTCAGTTTGCGAAAGAAGATGTAAATCGTGCCGCCGCTATGATGTGTCCAAAGATATAACAGAAGACCAATGTGAAGAACTTTTCATGTTATCTGATCATGAAAATTTTTAAGTTTATAAGATACGACATCTCTTTTAAATGAACAGAATTTAGATACATGAAGAAATTTAATTTTTCATGCTCATATTTTCTTTATCTTTTAATGATATTTTTACATCCGGCTCATAACACGCACCCGCAAATTTCAATCTCATTTTTTTCTATTAAAAGGGCGCATTATACACCGAAATATATGGCATTTTTGAAATTGAACAATATTTATTTATTAGCCACACAAGGGGTTATTGTTTTAGTTAACTCAAAAATGTCGTTCCTGACCACTTTTCAAAAATTTATCTTGTTTTTGAGTATATATATTTGATGTCTGTTTTCATCAGTAACGAATTTAATCTTGAAAAATACGTCATAATAAATTCTCTTGAATTTTTTATTGGATTAAAATAAAATATATGTAATATATGTCAGATACCTGCTTTCACCACTAATGAACTCTATTTTCAAAAGTATGTCGTAATAAATTTCCCCAATTTCTTTTATTGGATTGAACTGGAACAAAGCAAAAAATTAAGTATTTTATTTACTTGTTGATATACGTATTACCTTAAATCCTATGTAAACTGGAATCAAGATATGATTGAAAATAAATAACATTATTCAAAATTTTAAAACAGCTTTGAGGCAGCTATTTTTATAGGCATCAAAGGGGCTATTGTTTTCGGTGAATCATTTTTGGAGTACCAGATCACCTTTCAATTTCTCATCGTGTGCTTCAATTTTAATTACAGGTAGCTTAAATATATTCAATTTAATGATTTATCGTTTGCTTTAATTTTAATATCGGAAAAATTTACTACTGTCCATTTCTCGATATTTCATCGTTTACTTTATTTTTATATTTAATTGAGTAATGTCATAATAATTACAAAAAAAGCGTACCTTGGGTGGCTAAATCTGTTCTTTGTAAAACTTTGCTTAGAACTTTCTAAATTTTTATAATTGTGCTGCTGAGTGTATCGTTGTATTCGTGGAAAGTGTCGCGTATATATTAATCTCAAAGGCCTGAATGAAAGCGGCTAACAGATCAGGTGCCATAGAGCTGTAAAGAAATTCCTGAGGGAATAAATAATTGTGCGGACAATACCAAAATTAAAAATTTTCGGTAAAATTGTTAGACAGTCATAAATATGCTCTGCTGTCAACTGAGTATTAAGAGAAAATTTTCTGTAACTGATATAAGTTCTTGTGTTGCCAGGGTGGATTTTCGTATCCTTGTTGTGATTTTTTCTGAGTTTTGTTATTGTGGATGTTATTGATCTGGAGCAATTAAGATCTTTATTTAGAAATTCCTTTAGAGGTTGACTGAAAAGTCTACATTTGACCACATTGCTTGCTTCATCTAGTGTGATATTAGGAGATGTCTAGTTCATATTTCGTGCTTCTTTGGCTAGCAAGTCGTGACCACGGTAGGTTAGAGATCAGGGTCGCGAACCTCGTTGCTTCATCAAATCGTAGGTTCGAGCCCTAGGATCACTGAAAACAAACCCACCGAGTAGCGGAAATAATGTGTGTTAAATCTTTCGAGGCTCCAAGTCCACCCATGATGTAGTATGGATGTTTGGAGAGGGCAATGCCAGCTCAGGGGTCGTCCTCTTTATTTGATCGAGATTCAAAATTACGAGGTTTGTCGCCAATGGCCATTGTGTTACTTCTAAGTGCGACATTAATAAACAATTAATCAAAAAATTGGCTAGCAATACTGCTCACACACTGATGTCTCTGTTGATATGAGCAGGGATCCATCGAAAGTTTATTAACCTTCGTTGTATCCCTGATTCTGAGGTTCGCGACCGTGATCACTAGTCTAGTGCTGCCATGACTTGCTAACCAAAGAAACACGAAATATGAACCAGACCTCTACCATCATACTGGCTAATGCAAACGTTTTGTGACTAAATGTAGACTTTTCGGCCAACCTCTGAAGAAACCTCTAAATACAGACATTAATTACTCCATATCAATAACATACATAAAAAAAGCAAGACTCGGAATAAATCACTACAAGGGCAGAAAAATCCACTCATACAACATAAGAAACTATATCATTTAAAATTTTTTCCTTTGATACGAATTGACACCAGAGCACATTAACTCGTTTGACTATCCAACCAATTTATTTTCATCTTGACATTTTCCTCTCATTTATTTATAGCCACAAGAATTACTCTACAGCATTAAGGTATATGAATGGATTTTTCTTTATTGTTTTAATGTTGCGTTGTGGCTTATTTCACTTGGTCTAATCGGAGACTAGACCAAGTCGACGAGACTAAATATTCAAAAAGTTATGCTCGACATGAAAGGTGGTGTAATTATATCTGTGCAGAGCAGCCATCTTTTATAATTTAAAAGATGCTTGAGAGGATTGAGAAAAGTTGCAGTGGGTGCTGGTCGTATAGGCTTTCTGCTTTTTGTAAAAATAAGACTCCTAGAGTGTTCCACTAGCAAGTTTACAAAGGGTGGTATGGATGCTTCTGTCCTTTTTAATAGTACAGGCACAACCGGGAGTTTATCTTTTATATCATGAGTGAGCCGGTCGAATCTTCTATAATTGCTAGTTTGAAATTTTTATTTTTTATATAGGTTTCAAAGAAAGTGAGAGAAGTATTTGGACCTGAGACAAAACAGAAGTTCCTTCCTTGGCCACAAATTGTTTTCAATTTCGTTTCTACTCAAGATGGAACCCATCAGATTTGGTTTGGTTGGTTCAATCACTGGCACTGAGTCCTCTTGGGATATATTCTGCAAATCACAAGGACACGTGGCTTTCATTCAAAGTAAATTTCATGTTGCTGCGAAAGAGATGCTCATGAATTGAAGAGGGTTTCATGAATTGAAACAGTAACTCTATCATCGACTTTAGTCCATTTCCTCAGATGCTACATAGCTCGATGGTCATAGGACAAGGTCCAAATATTGACGAATGAGGTTTCGTTTTCAATAGCATTAAGTACCTCTTCAATAGCAATCAACTCTGATGTGAAAATTGAGAAAAATCTGGATTCCCGGCCTTGATAGTGGAATTGTTTTGGTAGAGAGATCACATATGGCGTGAGTAATGTTAGTCAAACGATTTCTATTTGGTTCTGGAGCAGATTTTGAATCTGAGAAAATAACTAATGTGTCAGTTAAATTAATGACCAAGATCGTATTAAATCTAAGATATTAAAGCTTATTATATCAGATTTTTATTTATTTTTATTTTTATTTTTTTTTGAATTCTTACTTATATATATTGTGCGTCTTTCAATTGTTTTGTAAATAAATTTATGTATGATTTTTAATAATTTTCCACTTCACTTTTAAGATCTCCTTGAGGTACACCGGTTGAAAAAGATTGCTCTAATGCACCAATTTCACATTTATGTGTGACAGCGGTTTCCAACCTTTTCAGTCGTCGTACCTCCTGCTGGCTCAGTTTCTTTCCAGAACGTACCTCAACTAAGAATCATCTACGCACCCCACCTCCTACTCCACACAAAATTTGTTTCACCTCTCCCTCTCTCTTACAAATTACTATTCCCTCTCCAAAAAAGGGAGTACGTTGAAATAAATTAAATTATCTATATTTTTTTCACTGTATAGTTTATTTTGGAGGTAAGCAAAATCAAATTAATACAATGACTGAAAAAAAAAAGAAAAATTTACAGGATATTTCGGATTGCATTGAAACACAAAATTTTGAAACATTAGACTTATAATAGAATAAATACAGTCTCAAATCCAGAGCTACTCTCCATTTTCTTTATGAAAATATGTAAAAAAAAAACATGCCTGTTTGATTAGCTACATGCTAACAAACGGCAACTAACGCATCGCGGCATTTTCAAAAAGTTCACTGCGTTCGTCACCACGAAGAGCCCCAAAACTTTTCAGGTAGCCCGTTCCGCTATTGAAGAGGTTCTACAGAGCAGTATCTGAGTGGTGAGCTTCAGAAGTTTCTCTTTTTCAGGAATCGATGAAGTTACAACTGACAATCTTAATAAAAACCGTCACCATAACCGTTTTCTTTTCGCGTACCCCCAACGGCTTCTCACGTACCCCTTGCACCGCTAATCTATCAGAAAACTGCAGATCCTATCTACCGCAGGACACAAGACAAACTGCTCCGAATACCGAACCCATATCTTCAAGTCAACGCTTGTCCTCCTGGGGCCGACTTACACCCTTAATGAGCCCTACCTCCGAAAGAGGTCCCAGGGATTGACAAGGGAGGGCCTCTCGCTTCCAGAGAACGATACTAATTGTTCTCCTACAGAAGAATACCCCTCACAAGAGAGGAAAAAATAAAACGGAAAACGAAGACAGCGATCCGGAATTGGATCTACGCAGAAATGTTCGAGAACAAGTAGTTCTCTGTCATGGGGTGGGGTAAAGAGAAACCCTAAATATGCGGGGATCAGCTTCTTTGGGTGATGGAGCTATTTTTTACCCCACCAGGAGAGGAGGGGAGGGTTGGAATGTGGATGGATTCGTCGCAAGTTGCACGAACGGAGGGGATATGATTGCTTATAAAAACAACAGCGGTAGAGGTTTTCGAAGAAATTGGTGCTATAAATATGAATTAAAATATAGAACGGGATGATTCGGTGAAGAAAAAGGAACTCAGTGTTTACAATAAAAAGGAATGGATCTGTTGAATATCATTGGTGAGATTCTTTTAAAGGATTACTTAGGATAAATATTCGAGTAAGTTGATTAACTTGAATGGAATAAAATTTAGCTTAAAATGATGGATTTTCTGAAATGTAAAACGGATTCTAGAAACTAAATAGTATCATGATGTAGATATTGAATGGCATAAATATAAATAAAATTCTAGAAAAGAAAGTGGAATATATATTTATTTAAAATTATTTAACATATTGGAAATGTTTACAGCAAGATAATTTTAGCGATGAGCAAAGAGGAAAGAAACTGCTTATAAGTGAACTGTAATAGGAAATAATATTGTGCTTTTTAAGTAATTTATGAAATACTCTTATTTAAAGTAGTTTGTACTGTGAAAGAAGAAAAAAAATTAATTTGAGAAAATGTTAAAGTATCGCTTCTGCTTTATTATAAACTTATAAAAAAGATTTCCAAGGTAAACAAAAAAGTTTATTTTTATCGAAAATGATAAGTTTTTTTAAAAAAATTTAGATTTTACACCCAAACATACTATAGATAAATTTCCATCTTTGGTCTTTTACCCCCCTCCCTAATTGGCTGATTAATTAGTTCAATGGATTTAATTGGAGGATATTGAGTAATGCACGAAGACCATTAATCCCTTCCTCTCGATATTTCGGTTATTTATGATTTTAATATGCGTAAACAAATTGTTTCATACATATAAATAGTTATATACTGCATGAATAAATATTAAAAATTAATGCATTTAATAAATTTATATTTACATATTTTGCTCCAAATTAATTTTTTTAAATAAATCTTTTATTACTTTATATTTTATTTTCATCTCCTTACAAAATACTCTATTTTTTATCCACTATCACTTCCTATTACTAGCCAACAACGTCTCAAAACTTTTTTTCCCAACGGAAAGGATCTAACACTACGGCCGTGGCCAAAGAAACATAGTTGCCATGTCAGCTGACTTGTGGCCTGGAGTTGTTTTGATCGAGTCGTGTGGTCGAGCCCAGATGCCTTTAAAGAACGGCTGTGTAACAGAGCTGAAGCACGTTTACCTGGTCGTGGTCCCAAGCCTTCCCAGGGTGAGGTGTGGAAGTGTGGGGAAGCAAGTGCCAGCTCAGATGTCCTCCTCGTCACCTGAGCGAGATTCAAAATTACGAGATCTATCCCAATAGCTCGCGTGTTATTTCTCAGTAACACGGGAGCTATTGGGATGTTAATAAGCAATCACAATCCCAGACTCTAATCCTGGTACAAAACTACCCAGCTTACAGTCTTGTCCTCCTAAAACATTATTCGCCTTTATTAATTATGCATTTTTTGAACTGATTGTCAAACTTTGAACTGATTGATAAAGCAACATCCGATTTGATGGATTCCGGACAGAATTTACGGTACTTTCAAAACGAGCTGCTATAGAGAATAATATAGACATTTTTATGAATTTATGAAATACTTTTCTTTAAGATATTTCGAATAGTGAAAAGAAAAAAACTGTTTTGAGCAAATGTTAATTATTATGATAACATTTCTATCGTGCTAATATTAACCGAATATTTGTTTGTGTCTCCACAGACTTAAAAAGACTATAAGCTAAACACATCTAACTAAATAATTGAATGACAACATATAATTTTGAGTCATAGTAAATTGACGAGGTTCATCCTAAGTTGACATCTCATTCTCCCAATCCAAAAGTCTAAGCGACAGTAATTCCCCAAACGCATTATTTTAAATTTTGGCTGATGCTGGGAGAAAGGGACATTGAACAAATTACTGCCTCCTGTATCAGATAACTTACTTTCACCCCATTTACATCTCACCAATACATGGACTATGAGGTCACGGCATATTTAAACGTGCGTCAGCCCTCTGATCCGGTACGGGGGTCTTTGGTTGGCTAAATCACGAACAAAAGAGCATAATATTTCAATAATTTAGACATATATTCATTTAATTAATATTAATTCGTAATTGTAAATTTATCCACCTCAGATTTAGACTTCGATTTCGCAGTTTATATATATATATATACTAGCTGATACCCGCCCGCTTCGCTGGGCAGACGATAATATTATATTTTGGAACCTATACGTAAGATATCAAGAAAGTTTTCGATTTTTAAACGATAATTATAATCTGAATTTAAAATTTTAAGAAATTGATTGTCTGTAATAATGGTTATCCACGACTTTCAAATATATGAGAAAAGTATTTAATAGTTTATAAATGAAAATGTAATTTAGTCAGTAAATCTGTCGTTGAACAGAATTCTGCATCACCCATGAGGTACTGTGTAGTGCGATGCGTTCCCATTATTCTACATGGCGGGTCCCCAGTAGGCCTAAACCATGTAAAAATTGACAACATAAAAATATAAATACATTTTTATACATTTTATTTTATTTTTTAAACCTATTGAATCAATTTTTTTTGTGATTTACATTTTTATTGTCTTTATTTTGTGTGCATGGCAATTTTTGAGAATGAAAACTACATTTTTATTCTTTATTATATCAATTTATTAATCTTAATTATTACATTCATTATTATTTTATCTTATTCTAATTTTAGAAATAGTTAAATATAAGAAAAATATGAAATAATATGCCTACATTTCCAAAACTTCTCTGTAGACAACATTCTTCGTTCGTTTTTCTGGTTGAAGGATGATTAGATTTTCACTCATTTTATAAATCGACACCAGCTAATTTTAAACTCTGCCCTTGGGCTTTATTGATAATCATCGCAAAGCAAACTCTAACTGGAAATTGCAAACGCTTAAATTCAAAATGATAATCTGATGGAATTAGTGGCATTCTAGAAATGAATACATTTTCACACTCGTACTTTCCTGTAAAAATAGTCGCTTCTATAACGTTTTTTCTTGGAGTTTTCAATTTGAAAACTCTAAGAAAAAACTGGTGCCGTTA